>VYXB01002897.1:203569-224542 GCA_013397135.1 Pachyramphus minor
ATTGTGAGTGAGTGCAAACAACAAAAGAGGGATTTTGCTGGCATGGAGCAAGTCATGGCTGACTGCTTTCCTGGAAACCCAGAGTATGAGGGTTCCAGTTCCATCCTCTCTATAAATGTATTAGTACCTATTGTTTTAGCACCAGGTGCACATGTTTGTCTACAAATTATTTTCCTTCTGAAGGCCAAAGAACAAAAGCCAAAAAAACCCTAAATTGGAAAATAACCTCATCCAAGCTCATATGCAGGAAATCCAACACTCCCAGCTATATCATTCCAACAAACATGAAGACAACACAAGGCAACTGCTCAATGTGCTTTATAGAGACAGAAAAGGACAATTAAATCAAGAAAACTCACACAGTCTCACTGAGGAATTGGGGAAAAAAATGTTCAAGTCTAATGATGTCTTTGATTTTAGTAAGCTTTATCTAATTATTTAGCAATAAGATAAAAATCTGAAGGTTCTTTTATCACTTATTATAGGTCTTGCTGCACAGTCAGAACAATGAAATTCTTGTGCTGAATGACTGAAAATGTGCTCAAAAGGGAATGTTACACGTTTTTGTTTTGCTATTTTTTTTTTTCTCTCCAAAGACCAGGTTGAGAGACTGCACAGCTGGAGAGTTTTACTCATATAAAAAAGGAAGAAAGAGATGAAAGGAATATATATATATATATATAATGCTTTAAATTTTCTAGAATTTGTTATGATTATCTCACTCCTGTAATTCAGATTAAATAAATCCTTACACCTCCTTGTGGTCACATTCTAATGACAAACAACAGATAATGTGATCTGGAGCAATTTTGGAAAACATCACACAGAAAACCTACAGAAGGTCTTTGTGCCCACAGTGTTTAATGTCAGAAGCTATAGATAGGTCCACTAAGGTATTGCCCATTTTCTGCAACTCTCCTTTTCCAATTTTGAATTATTTTAAAGAACACCCTTAGAACATTCAGGTAGATTTTTGGCAACTTACACAGAGTCACCTAATAACAGAAATGAATCTTACACCGTGACAGCCCAACTGGCAGCACCACCGCTTTTAAGGAGTGGGTATTAGTCATGATATACCCAAGTAAAGATGTCAATTCAAGTTTTCATATTTAGAGATCTTCAAAGGTCTGACACTGTTACTCCTGCAACAAACAGCTATGAAGGAATGCAAAGTGAGTCTGCTGTACCAGGAGAGTTTTGTGAGGGAGGGACTTATCCTGACAAATCAGAACAAATATGCCAAAAAGAAAAACACTCCTCTGCAGGGCAGTGTTTAACTTAGAAAGGCCATTTCAGTCCTGTGGGAAGTCAAATACATCACTTTCTCCTGCAATCCCCTTTTGGTTAAAACCACACAGGTAACATCAGCAGAGCAGGAGAACAATATGCTACAGCTGCCAATGGTGATTTCCACAAACACAGTGATTTCTATGGTAAATACTTTTTAGAAACCCACTTTTCCATTGGGAAGCTTGGGCATGGATTTAGTGTTCAGGGATACAGGTACTGGTAATGTACATTTGATCAGCTTTCACTGAAATTCAGTGCTTGGCTCAGTAATGGCACAGTTTGAAAACAGCCTTCTAGAGACTCATTAAAGGTTTGTGCCATATGGACAATGTTCACCTCTTGGACAGTGGCAAGGAGGGAATTGGGTGGGATAAATGGGTGAAGGAGCCAGTAGGTGAGTTTGCTGCTCAGAGAAAATGCAAAAATAAAGGAATGTGAAAGGGCAGTTTCTTGAGAAGGTCAACAAGAGGCTTCAGAAGTGGAATGTTTTCACTTACTTGTGTCCCCAGTTGCTCACTATGCAGGGCCAGCTCTCCTGTGAAGAACATCCAAGCTCCTTCTCTTTCCATGGTGAAGATCTCTGTCTGCAAGTCCCATTCCACTCTCCAAAAAGAAGGGCTAGGAAGTCTAGGAAATGGGGAAAAGAGGGGGATGTTTACTCTGCCTGTGCTTTGAACCATTTCTGTGTATAGCGGGGAATGAGACATAACAAAGGTCAGAGCAAGAAGGCCAAGAGTCAGGTCATCTCTTCTTCTAGAGGTTCCCCACTGGGTGNCAGGGCCAGCTCTCCTGTGAAGAACATCCAAGCTCCTTCTCTTTCCATGGTGAAGATCTCTGTCTGCAAGTCCCATTCCACTCTCCAAAAAGAAGGGCTAGGAAGTCTAGGAAATGGGGAAAAGAGGGGGATGTTTACTCTGCCTGTGCTTTGAACCATCTCTGTGTGTAGGGGGAACAAGACATAACAAAGGTCAGAGCAAGAAGGCCAAGAGTCAGGTCATCTCTTCTTCTAGAGGTTCCCCACTGGGTGTAAATGAGTCAGTGAATCTTAGCCAGCAATAAAAAATAATGTCCTTCTTCACTTCTATGTAAAACAGAAAATAACACTCAGAAATCATCACTGTCTTCCCAAACAAAATGAGTGCAGAAAAGGGTAGGCTCCAAAAATGTTTCATACTTGGTTTAGTTTGTGTGGAGGAAATAAGGGAGCAGTGAAACACTGCAAATTCTGCTGAAGTGCAGCAGCAGAAAGCATGAAATTAAACCAGAACAATTATGTGTGTGAACTGCTGCTAGAGGGAGGATGCACACTGCTCACCTGCATGTCTGACATTCCAAATTATTAAGGAATGTTGGGAAGGGAAATTTCAGTGTTGGTGGTGAAGCGATCACCAAAGTATCCAGGAACCAAGGTGGGAGTAGAGGGGAGAGAGGAACAGTTTTCCATTTAAAAGGGGTTTTGTCCCCTTTTAAAACCAGCTCTGGGTGTAACTGTATGTCAAACACTAAAGAAAATAAAGAAAATTTAAGAACTTGTTGCCTTCTCCATGTATTTGTTTTTCTGTACTAAAATCTGGCTCTGAAATATTTAACTCAAATTTACCTCTGAAACAAATTACCTTATTTTCTACTTAGGGACTGTAACTGGGCCAATATGTGTTACTTTCAACTGTTTTCAGTGCTACATTTTCCTCTCTTAATATTTGTTTTTAGGTATCATTGTTGGCTTGATTTTCCAGAGCTCAAAATGTGGAAATTTCATATTCCATTCAGCACTTTCTCATGAGATATGAAAAAAGTATTCATAGAAAGCAGTTGTATTTGGGTTTAACATTGTTAGCATTTCCTCTCATGAGGGATATTAAATAATTTCATGCACAACTGCTCAAAATATTTTTTAAACTTCTGTAAACATAAGATTGCCAAAATCTAACATATGTTATGTGGTATTTAATCCTCCAGAGGAACTGAAGGAACAAAACACTTCTGCTAAAGTAATTAATAAGCACCAATACAGATACCTAGAAGCTGTTCCATCAAAATGAATCATATCCTCCTGTAAGTCACACCCAATATTTAGCAGTCTAAAAATGAAAATTCAATACCATAAGAATATGAGCTGAAACGAGAGCTGAAATCTTATGCATTGAGATCAAATCACCAAAGCTGTGCTACCTTCTGGTGCTCTTGAATTAGGAAAAATAGGGAAGTTATTTGGAGAAAATTAATTTTGCCTCTGAGAAATCTGGTTTGGTACAGCACAAGAATCCTGTGGGGACTGGTGATTAAGGTTAAAGTGCATGATAATGAATTATTGTGAGTAAATTAAAAACCAGGAGAGTTCCCTAAATCCATTTCATCCCTAAAGGTATTTTTAGTTGCTGCTTACAGACATGACAGATAATTCCTACATTTTGTTTTACTCAATTTACTGTATGCATTATTTTGTTAAGTGAATCCCACCATAACACCTGGTCATAATTACAGGACTTCATGTATTTTGTCCTAATATTCATTAAGCAAAAATAGAAACTCAAGTTGTGTGGATCTTTATAATCAACATAGAATTCCTCAGGGTGTAACAAAATGTTAGAGCTCCTCCATCTGTATTAAAATCATGGACTCCTCCATAGGTGATACCACTGGAGGTGGTTTACAGGTAAATTCATGCTCTTTGATACTCCCTGTATTATTATTAATATTTTTTTAATTATTTACCATATGAAATTTTTACCGATGAAATTCTATTTTATATATCCTAATATTTACATTTTCACGGTTTATAATAATTTCAAAATAATTTTTTATTATTGCTTTGGACTTATTTCCCTGTTTCTCATTTTAAAGTAATTTTTCCAGTGTTGATTCTTGATTTTGTTTTTGACAATTCTCTTAGTACCAAATACAGAAGTCTGCATGGTTTAAGGTGTCATTAATAAAATGTAAGTCCTTGGGAAAATAAAAAAAGGAAAATAAAAAGCCTGTATTTCTTCATCTTCACAGAATAAAGAATGAAAACTTCTTGCTAACACCTTTAAATGCTGTTCAGGTTGACTGTCCTGTATTATCATAATTAAATAACAAGGTTCTTATGGTTCAGTTACAACAAGTTATTTCATTTGGTTGTCATTATCTGGTCCTCTTTCTGGTAGCCTGAATGTGACAGAAATAACACAGAAATTGAAATTTCTTTATCCTTTACAGAAGATTCCTCCAATTCAGTAAAGAGAGACTGAGCTGAACAGCAAAACTAACTGTGTCTGCTTTTTTCACACGGGCTTCTGCTGTGGAAACATGTTGTGCACCTTTGCAAAAATGATGCATTAATTTACACTAATGATGCAGCTACTGTATTATTATACAATTCTCCTCACTACCCTCTTGTCACAGATCTATTCCTGGATCAAAGGCAGCATCCTCTAGCTGGAGTTTCACTGCTTGCTCCAGGGCACAAATTACCTCGCTCAAGAGAGGTGCGTGCAATTTATTTATTTTTATTCTTATTTGAAGAGGCTCTTAAATATCTTAAAAATATCTTAAATACCACAAAGCAAAATAAAGTGGCCATGAAATTTGGGCTCGTCAGTGGATGAGCTGTACATTAACCTAAGTTGCCTGTGATTAAACAGGCTGAGACAAGAGCAAGCTTAATTACATAGATGGAGGAATTTAAGGGCAGAAGATGAAAACCCCAACAATGCTGAACTCTCTATTTAACAGAGTATTTATAAAACATGTATTTAGCAGACACATTTTTTGCATGTCCTAAGCAGGACACTGTCCTGCAAAGTGTGGTTTTGATGGTGTTGAAGACCAAAATACACTGTGCTACAGGAAAGCATGTGGGAACTGGCTATCAGGCTCCCTTCATCTACACCACAAATTTACTTCTTCACTAAACACAATACATTTTATAGATGTTGTTATTAATTTTTTTTGCTTATTTTGGAAACAACCCAGCCCTTCCCCCAACATAAAGAGTTTTGGATCAAGTAATTGAATTCAAGGGGGAATGGCTTTAAATTGCCAGAGGGCAGAGTTAGATGGGATATTGGGAAGGAATTCCTGGCTGCGAGGTGGTGAGGCCCTGGCACAGATTGCCCAGAGAAGCTGTGGCTGCCCCATCCCTGGAAGTGTCCAAGGTCAGGTTGGATGGGGCTTGGAGCACCTTAGTGGAAGGTGGATGATCTTTCAGGTCCCTTCCAATCCAAAGCATTCCATAATTCTGTGAAAACCACCAGTTTGAGAGGAAAATCACTGTCCCCACAGAAATAAATCTTGAGAGTTCAACATTAGAGATCTGTTTCACCAAACAGTGTATTTTAGCAGTTTCCTAGGAATGCTTAGAGCCAGCTGACACTGTTTTGTGGGTGGGTGGGCAAAGGAGTAGTCCTGGCCTTGAGGTTCCCAATCTTCTGTTTTGTGCATGTAGGAACACATTTACAAGAAATCCCTTGTTCCACAAGGTGTCTTTCCAGGTTCTCATCCCATAGCAATTGTTTGTTACAAAGCTGAAGCTGAAATACTTAAAAATCAGATTCTGAAAGAAGCTGCATGGAGAACTTCACATTTTTCACAGCCCAGCAAACACTGTCATGGAAAAGCTCTGTTAACATGGTTCACATACTTGTGCTGAAAATGACATTTAAGCTGTAGACATACACAGCAAGTCAGAGATGCAAAAATTTCCAAATATTTTTCAACATAAATTCAGAATGAAAAACTATCATCTGCTAACACAAAACAGAATAAAAACAACTAACTCTCTTTTTGCTAGGTATTTAAGCTCAGTAAATGTCTAAAAGAGCATTTTCCCCCTCTGCTTTTAAGAACCCAAAATTTATTGCAGTATAGTAGGAGTCTTCAAGGTCAAAGGGTATATAGTCTGCTTGCTGCAATATAATCTGACATGATAAATCATGTACAAGCAGCCAGCAGTGCTGCTATCATGAATTTGTAGGAGAATAGAAAATGATTTTTACAAAATATTCATTAAACTATATAGCAATTTTCATTTTTTATGTGTTCTGTTTTACTGCTTTGTTTTCACTTCACAATAAACAATCTTTACAAAAACCCCCTTCTTTTTCTTATCTCTCCTCCAACAAACATTGTGTCACAGAGCAAAGGCTTCTAATAGAATAGTTTTAGACACAGCAGGTTGAGGCTTTTTTGGGACAATATTGCAATATCATATAAAAAGGATTTTCATTAAGTATGGAAGAAAAAGTGACATATTCATGGGGTTTTTTTTTTGTTTTGTTATGATAAAACATGTCTATAAAATTCCTGAGGATGATGGCAGAGGATCAGAGCTTTCAGAAACACTTTAATAAGCTGTTCACTCTATTTGTATTTCACCTGAAGGAAGAAATAATTAGAAGATTGACAAAAAAAGTTACTGAATTTGTTCAGTGCTAAATGCTGCAAATATGTTGGGCTGGTTGAAAGATAAAAAGAACCAAAATCTCCACAGAAACAATACCATAGCATGGGAACTCCTGAAAGAGATGTTTTACAAGGCACAAAAGACAATCCTAAATCAGCCAATGCCACGACTGCAGGTGGGACTGGTAGGAGATTTGAGTGTAACATGTAAAATCCTATGGGCAATATAGACTAATAAATTCCAATAAATATGAATGAAAATGGGAAAAAGACACAGAATGCAGCACATCAAACAAAATAAAGCAGCTGAGAATCAGTTTACTCTCAGACAGGATGGGATACAAAGAATCAGAGTGAATTCCTCCAAAACCATGAACTAACTTTTAGTTGTACTGCCAGAAGTGCTTTCAAGGTGCTGTGGAAGAAATCATGGGTTTTATCCCCTCTCCTTACACAACTCACTCAGTGATCCCTAAGGCTGCTGACTTTAATCCATTGCTATGAGAGAGAGAAAGAATTACTGCTATTATTATTATTATTATCATCATCTATTAGGAATCTTAACATTCGTGGCTTAAATCCTTTGTTATCTTGTCAGGAAGAAATAAATTCCATTTCACTGTCTTTATTTTCTGATATCCATAGCCCCCTTATTTGACACTCTTTAATGTTATTTACAAAAATAAACACTAGTAAACATTTAATTCATTCAGGACAACAGAGGACATTCCCATTGGCCATTTACCTCTAAAACACAGAACTGAACTACTCAAAAGTTGGTAATTTAAATAAACATGTGCAACAAAGATTAGCTCTCATACATTTCAGGAACAAACTATTACATAAAATCATTGATTCATTGACACTCATTAATACATAAAGGGCAACCCCATGACCCAGGAAATACCTGATATTTCTGTTTGAATTATCACTGACAGTATCAACATTAAAAAAGTAAAGAAAGATTAAAAGACTAAAAGATTAAGACTAAAACAGCTCTGTTTCTTTATTTCTGGGATGGCAGGATTGAAGCATGTATTGCATTTTGCACCTTATTGCCCAAATATGCTACCTCAGAACACCTGAGCCACATCACCTCTGCTTTTCAAGTTGCAACATCAAGTGCAAAACTAGACACAAACTCTAGCAGGACACCAGATTATGGCTGTTAAAAACTCATTTCTATCCAAGAAACCCAGTTGTGGTACTTCTTAACTGAGAAACTATTTTGAGTCTTTGGACATGGTGAAGCTTGAAAGCATTATCCCCGTGAGGGATGTGCAGATGGAAATGAGATGCTGCTTTTTGCCCAGAAAGCAAACAACTCTCAGCCCCATTCAACGTTTGCTTTTCCTTTTCTTTTTAATTCTTTGGAACAAAAAGGCCAGCTGGCATTATTTCCATTTCTATTATTTTCTCAAGAGTTAGAGTAAGCCAAACTCACAATTACCAGACATCTAGAGGGCAGTGAGTGTCTAATAGATAAATCCACCAGCACTGATGATTAGTACTGAGCTTTTAAGAAGAAATTCTGATCATATCGCACCCATGATTTAATTCTGAATGTATAATATGAAAATTAAATGCACCTCTCAAACCTGCTGTTATTTTTAATTCCACCTTTTTTCTCTGTCTCCAGTCACACTCATTATCATCACTGTGGGCTGCCATTTACAACCTTCCATGTTTTTTGTGTCCAGTAAACTAGAAACAGCTCAATCCAGTGGTCCTGACCTGCTGAACAGGTGCCTTTGCTGTAACCAGGGGCTAACAGAGCACATTAAATATTATTTTAAGTCACTAAACACAGAGTTCTGCAGTAAATGCAAGGTGATATACTTCAGATTTACTGCTCATGCACACAGGGATAATCCTTTTCTTCAAAGACTGAATCCTCGAAGGACTGGAAGGACCTTTCTACTTCCTACCCTCAAAATGTGGGTAGGAAAGCTGTTCTAAGTCAGAAAGGTGTCAAATTCCCAACAGTTAACATACCAACCAAAATGATATGAAATGTCAGGAATATGTTTTTGAAATTTATAATGGGAATATCCTGTTAACAGCCAAAGTAGCTGCCATGAAAGAGCTACACTTGGTATCTGAGATCAGCACGGGGCCTCTGCAGACCTTGAGCCTTTGATGCAGATACTCATATTTGGATTAGAAAGCCTTAGGAAATTGTGGGTTTAGTGATAACTGCAGAGCAAAAATTCATACAAATACCACAGAAATCCATAAATACTAATCCAGCTTTGTTGCCAGTCTGTAGAACTACCTCTCTACTGCAGAGCTGTCTGTTTTGTACAGACCAAAATGCGCGGAATTTGGGCTACCTTGGAAGTGCAATGTGGCTGATTTGTTTTCTATACCATTAATTAGAGAAATCTCATAAAGCATTTCTATTTTAAATCCCAAAGAGAGGTATAATGTTAATGCAGATGATGTTCCCAAAACTAGAGCTCAGCACATATAAATGGAAATGGAAAGGCAGTTCAACTCACCCCCCTCAAAGATCTACAAAGCAACCTGGGGTTGCATCCCTGCACTTAAAGTAATGAAAGCAAATCTGCAAACTGCCTTCTTAATAGAAAAAAATACGTTGCTGCAAAAGTTCAGCTTTTAAATGTTTCTTAATTATTGACCAAATCAGCACTTCAGCTACTAATTTGCAAAAGACACCAAAAGAATTCAAAAGAAGCCGTTTGGTTTACAGAGTGACCACAGTATGTGGATTGTAAATATCCAGTCTTTGTTCAAAGTAGCCCAATGTCTAAAGAAAAAACATTTTGTTGGTCATTACTGCAAAATTCTGTTTTACATTTAAAACCCGTCCCTGTTCACCTGGGAAGCATTTTAATACAGAAGCATTTTAAATGTTAACACCTACATAATAGCCTACAGAATGAGCCTAATAAAGGCTGATTTACCACGGTATTTGATTAAACTGTATCTCCATCTGCAGAAGGTGAATGGATTCTGAAATTACTTGGGATAATTATAGCCCACAAACCTTGTAGACCCCTTACGTTGGTCCCCATTCAGTGGATAATGTGGCAGCTCTACCCCATTCCACTGTCTGTGTGCCCTGGGCTGTAGAATGAATGCTGCCAAGTTATCTGGAAGTTTGGAATTCCACTCAGGGAATCAGTTAATCCCACAAGTTTTCCTCCTTCCAAAGGCATCACAAGAAACTTAGCAAGGACCCTACATTAGTGCTGACCCTCCTTGCAAACACCCGTCCTTACTACGACCACTGAATCCCCTTTTTAAAGGAAACAACAGAAATTCATAACAAGCACAAAAGAGGTTGTGGGTTTAGGGGTTTTTTTCCTCATTAGATGGCTACTACACTGAACAGTCCTATTTTCAGTTGAGCATGTCTTGAACTCAGCCAAACAATATTATTTAAAGTAATTCCACCTAAATGCCAAGGAAAGTTTAGCAGATAGGAGGATAATTATAGATGATTAGATAATTATTGAATTATTGAATGATTATTAGATAATTATTGAAATAGAAAATCTTATTTAAAATGGACACACCATCCTAAACTCAATGTTTCTCTATTAATGATGTACAGAACCTGATTTTCAGACTGAGTCAGACTAACATGTAGATTGTATTTTGATATCACATTTTCCAACTCCAGTTAAAACAAAGAGAGCAGGAAGAGATTTGAGGGCTTTTGAGTCTCACTCTGCATGCTGTAGTCAGTCTTCTAGAAAGGACAAAATGAGAAAAAAGACGCTGTAAAATGTTTTCTTTTTTGATAATGTGAGAAAATTGTCCAGTTTCCAATTTTGTTGTTGACTTTGCTGATAAGAAATTGGCTGTTAATGAGACCTTTGATGATAATTAATTTAACAGCAAAAAAAAGTGATACATTGTCTTTTAATTTAATGCCAAAAATTACCCTTTTTGCTGGTAATTTATTAAAAAAGTCTGTTTCCCTTGAAAAGCCTCTAAGCAATAGTTTTAAAGTCTACAGAAAGTAGAGAGAATAAAAGGAAAAGATTTGGCAAGACACTAATATATATTAAAAAAAAAGAGATGTTTAAACAAAAAGATCTTGACAATAAATATCTATCAAATGCTTAATAATTTTCAAATTATTATTATTGTTATGGGTGCTGCAATGGTGCTTGTGCCTGACACCACAGCAGCTACATCTAGATAACAAATTTTGATATATTTGGCTCTATATCACTTCTGAAACACATCTAAGTATTATTCCCATCCTAAAGAATAAAGTAAATCTGAAGATCAACTGGCAAGTAAGGAAAAATATAAGGAACATGACAAATGAAGAGTGTGTTTGAAATATGTCAGTTCATGTCTCAGTATTTCATGTCAAGGATGTAGAATAATTGAATTCCTATTTTTAATTATTGTTTTATGTAGTACTATCACTTCAGTCTCAACTCCAGAATGAGTGAGTAAGTAACACAAAATGATGCAAAGCAACACCACAAAATGTAGCTTAGGAGGGACTAAAAAAAAATGACTGTGTAACTCTTTTGCCTTTGTTTCCTCTAAGTCAAGTATTCCAGTAGTATAGTTGAGGAATCTGAAGGTCAGAAAACAAATTATCAAAAAAAAAAATAGCAAATTCCTTCAAGGTTTTAGATTATGATAGAGACTTCAGTGCTGTGTTCTCTAGCACTGAATGAACTGTAGTCTGAGGGTGGTGAATGAAATTAAGGTTTGAGGTACAACATGTAATGTCACTGCAAGGTACAGAGTGAGTCTGGACCTGTCACAGCTGAGCTGCTGCTGAAGGGAATCCCCAATCTTTAGGTGAAACATGACTCAATGGGCAATCAAAGCTGCTTGAGAATCTTCAGTGTCCTGAAATTACATATATTTTCCCAAATAATTTCATTAATTTGGAAAATGATGCTATCACCTAATAGTTTTCATATGATACATATTTAATAAACCCCCCTGCTATTAACTACAGCAATTGCAACAAAATATGAATTTTTTTTGACACTCAGGCACATTAAGGGAGAAACACACTGCTCAAGTCACATATGTTCTATTGTAAACTCTCGATTTTGCTCCAGCAGATGGGATGGTTGAATTACAATAGAATCACTTATGTGTGAGGGAAACTGCAATTTCTTCTTCAGACCGTGTTTTATTTGTCAGAGTAATCGATGCTGGGACTTTTGACAACAAACAACTTTTTAGCCTGTAGAATTTTCTTAGGCTCTGCTGGTAATGCTGGTACTGCTCCCTGTGCTGTGAAATGCCTGTGTGTGAGCACAAAATGCAGCCTGACATACATTTCCCTTGGTTTTGAATTCCCCCTCCAAATAAAAACTATTCATTTCAAGCGTACATAACTTTAATACAATATTTTTCTGTTTTCAAGGTCTCCTAATGCAGGCACTCACTATTCCTACCCTCCCTCAAAATTCAGTGTTCTGACTTTGTGCTAAACTGTCTCAGAATTATAAACTGCTCTGATCATATGAGTCAACATGCCATAGGAATGAAACCCCCCATTCAGCACCTCTGGAACCCTGTGTATGCAGAGCACTGACATTTAGATGATGGGCTGATGAACTTTATTCAAGCACCAATTTATTTGGTTAAAAAACACTGAGAGTTTTCAAGAACAGAGGATGATAGAGCAAAGAAGAGTTAAGTCACTGTTAACTGTATATATATTGAACCCTTAAGTTTACTTCTCAATTGAAATATAATTATCAGCATGTATTGAAGCCAAGAAAGTCAGGGACATGAGGATGTCCTTTGTTAATGCCAGCACAGATTACAGAAAACTACTATGAAAATTACCACACGACTGAAAAAAGGCCCAAGGACACAATGAATTTCTAAGTGATGCAAAAAAATGTGGTGGCTGGTCAAGCCTAACTTAAGCTTAGCTCAGAAAAAGCAAAGCTTTCAAGTAGAAAAATATGCTTAGAATTATTCTAATATTATGCATATATTAGTTGTGCCAAAATAATAAAGAGAAAAATCAAGATAGAATTGCAGCCTTGTCCATTCTGATCAAAATCACTGTTTTGTTTTGAAGGTGTTTAAATGTCTTTAAAATTATTAATTTTGAAAGTTCAAAAATAGTACTTGCACTATTTTTTTCATTACACCAGGAACTAAGATAAGCATCTTCCTGCTCTGATGAGTGTTATATAGATTGCAATATTTACTTTTTAGTGCAGTCTCCACTGGTTGCAAACTATTTTAGTAAGAGTGACAAAGGTGAACAATAGACAGTTAAGCTAATCATCTATAAGGAACCACATTCTGTTTGTATTAGAATCAACAGCAAAGTTAGTTTATCAGATCATAAATAAAGGTACACACAATTAAAACTGGAAAGACAAGAATTATCAATGGTAAATGAAAACATTATGCTGCAATACATTCTGAAAATTCAGTGATAACCCAATGAAAAATTAATGCTTTGACTCTGAAGCAGTTGAAAGGAAAAAGGATTCTCTCAGCTGATTCAGTGAAGATTTAAGATCTCCAGGTCTCCCCACTGCCTTAGCTAAACTTTGGGACACAAAACAATTGGAATTTATATTGAGATGGTAAAATTGTACTAACTCTATTTTCAAATCTTGAGCTACCCATGCATTAAATACTCTGCAGACGTTTCATCTCCCAGATCATGCAGATGCCTTGTGCAAAATTTTCAGGTTTTACAGAATTTGGGTATTCGTCAGAATTTTCCATCTAATATGAAAAAGTGCCTTTCCACCCTAAAAGTGAAAGCATAAAAAAGAAGATGCAGCTTTGAGTTTCTGAAAGGGATATTCTGACCTTTAAGCCCTGAGTTACTGTACCACGTGTGACTGACGGTGACTTTGGGGTGCCCTGCACGAGCAGGGGGCTGACAGATCGTGTCTTTCCAGGGGTGACACCCCTGAATAAGTTGGAATAACTCAATCTGAAAGTTGAGCTAACAGACTTTTGGACAGTAGTAAATCACTGTCAAACAATGAGAGACACGTTGATGGTTATAACTCTTTTCTCTGTTGACACACCAATCTGTCTATCATCCAGCTTGGAACAGAATCCATTACATTAATATGTTTCCACAGGCAAATTGGGAAATTCTGATTTTAATCTAATCAGGGTGCTTATTTTTGTAAATATCAATTTGAACTTGTTTAAAGTTCTTCTTAGAATAAATTAAATTTTACTTGAAGAAATGAAACATTTAGAGCTGAAAAGAACTAAATATTAGCGCAACTAAATTAATTTTTATCTTTCTGAGTGACATTGTTTCTGGAGAAGGTAATATTGTATAGAAGCAATGAAGATGCTACAAATGTCACCTTCAAAACTAGAATATCCTAATTCATGAAAACACAATGCACCAAATGTTTCAGGTGTATTAAAAATTCACAAGAGTGATTCACTACTCCTTCCCCAAGCAGCATTAGCTGATACACGTGTTTTCAGTGCCCCATCAAATAAATAACCACTCAAAAAGGCATAATTGTATGAATCAATGGAGCTGCCCCTGTAGGCCCAGATGGAGCTGGAAACCATCAAAGACTGAGAGACAGGCTCCTTGAACTCATTTCTAACACTAAAGACTACACATTTTGCATAGAAGCTCTTTTTTTTTTTTTTCGAGTTCACACCTGCATTTTTGGAGGAATTTGATTCAGACAACCAGCAGAGCATGTGATGAATCTGAACTAGACCTGTGAGAATTCAAGCTCTTCAGAAAACAGAGAAATGTTTCAAAGTATTTCAAGTGAAGGTTTCTTGTGGTACAAAATTAAACCTAAACCAGCTGATTGAGGCTCTTTTCTTTAAAATTTTGTTCATGATCTTTATATTTTCAGCCTAATACTGCTCTCTGAAGATCATTTTAGTGCCCAGTCGAGTGTAGCTCATTTCCTTTGAGATCCAGAAGTACAAAAAGACTCTTCCCTAATTCAGTCCACATGCCTAGAACTTGGAAGTTACCTTCATGAGACTAATATAATTTGTTTTCAGCTTTTAAAATATTTTCATTAATGCTAAGTTAAAGCATGGACATTCACAAGCAAGCAAGAGCATCCTGGGCTAAGGGAACAAAATAGAAATTATTTTTTTCAATAGGTTGGGTCACACAGGTAACCTTTGCCATTACCGTGTACTGTGAGTCAAGAGAGGACAGGATTGAATTATACAATGCCAGGGATGTAGAAATGATAATTTCCTGCTCATTTGACAGCTTCTCAAAAAACATTAGAAAGGTTAGCTACCTCACAGAAAAAAAGTCATGTTTCTCTCTATGTCAACATTGTCTCCATATTTTTATACACTCATGGAAGAACATGGTCAAAATATATGGTAATTGCTTCTAGAATAAAAAATTATTACTGACTTGTATATCATTGATTGTGAAACTTGTCTTGATATCACAACACTCACGAAATCATGACAGTTGCATATGAATATTACCAGATGTAATAATGTAAACTTTAAGGCTCAAACAGGACACAGAATTTATATTTATCATAGCCCACAGTCTATGACTTATTTACCTCCACATATACTTTTATCTTTGTGCAAGTAATTTTGCACTGTACCGTGCTGTGCACTTCTGGGTTTGTACCAAGTATATTTTGGATGACAACTCAGTACAAAATGCTTGACATTAATCTTTAGGTCCTATTGCTTTCATGGTAGGCAATCATGACAGAGAACACTTATTTTTTCCTCTTTTAACCTAGAGGTGACCTGCCACTGGAATGCAGTTTCCTCTTTCATCATCGTTACTCCATAGAAACACTAATAGCACTATGTCATGCAACATTTGGAAAAAAACCCAAACAACCACCCCCAAAAAACCCTCATAGACCAGTAATTACATTATTGCTTAGATAATAAAGAAGGGGAATTTTGCTTCATGGCTCAGAGTTGGACACAAATGTGACAAATAATGAGCCAGAAGTTGAGAGCCTGTGTTTCCTGTGCCACAGCTCTGCAGACAAGCAGTACTGGAACGAAGCTGGGGACGAGTGGCAGTGTCAGGCAGAGGAGCACAGCCCACCTGCAGACACTTGTTCACCCACCAAAAGGGTTGGATGGAGCACAACGCAGCTGAAGGAATCTCTCAGAAGCTTAAATTTGCCTGCAAACACTCACCTCAGGCAAGAAACAGAACAGAAAGCCTTAAAGCTCTGAAAACAGTTTAAAAACAATTTTTAAAAATTGTGGTAACTGTTTAACACATCCAGGTAATCAGAATTATTATTATTTTATTGCCCTGGTGTGGGGGAGGCTCTTGGTGCTGACACACAGAACCAGCAGCAGGGAGTGATTCCGACTGGGACTGCAGGGAAACACAGCCAGACAGGGACTTCTGAGGAAGCACCAGGGCTCTGTTAATCAGCAGGGTAGGCATGAGCACACCACCTCAGCAGCTGAGCAATCTCCAGGAGTTTATCCTGAGGCGTTTCGTGGTGCCTGGATGTTCACCGTGGATGCTGGAGGGAAACAGGGACTGTCCTTCAAAGGGAAACTACCAAAACCCACTAAAAATGACGGAGTGAGCTCAACTTCCATATAGTTCTAGAGACTCAGAGCTTTTTGGCATGGCTAAAACTCTTCCTAGCGGTTAGATGGAACAGATATATGACTCCACACACTCTAATAATTGGAATTTCTGCAAACCTCAGGCGGAAAAAAATATTTCTTTTGCAGTATTTCCTAACCACTATTTGGGAATTTCCAACTCCCTGCAGGCTTAGAGAAATCTCAAGAAAAGCATAAAATTATTGAATTAGTTTTCAGATATGCTAAGCCTTTTAGCTCGCATTAAATCAATGGTAAATGAGGTACATCACATCTCTAAAAAGCAGATTACTCATTCAGGATCAAAATGTAGCTTTGAAATATATGGCAAAAGCATTTTTTAAATTCAAAATGTATTAGGGATTAATATTTGGGTAAATTTAAAAGCATTTTGATGGGGATTGTAATCAGACAAAAAATGTAACATGACAGTTTAATATAAATACTTCTGGAAAAGATAATAATAATTGCACAAGTAATTTTCAGATTAACTTTTTTGGGCAAAACCCATAAACTACTATAGAAACCTCATATAAATATAATATTTCTTGAATTCATAGAACTCTTTCCATTGACAGAGGGGAAAAATGGGCTCTCAGTAATTTATTCTTCTGTTCTATTTGTGTCATCTTAATTTAATTTAAATTGAAATTTGTTTCAGAAAACTCTCACGGAGTGAAACAAGACAAATTTGAGTGTTTCAGTTTTGCAGATATGATTTAGCATTCAAAAAAGCACCTTTACAAACCAACTCATTCTGCTGCATTTTTTAACTTTTGTAAACAGATTGCAGAGAAGGAGCCAATGCGGATCTGGACATCTTGTATGTCATCAGGCACAGCTTTTGAGTTTTTTATTGCATAAGGGATGGATTTCTGACAACACATTTTAAAAATTGCTTCTTATCCAAAAAACGACAGGCAAGAAAATTACTCATGAAGAATAATCTTTGTTGAGTGAGTGAAGTCCCCCCACGTCCTTTGAACAGCCGAGGGAGTTGGCTGCGCGCGAGGAACACCAGACGGATCTCAGGGGAGAAAATCTACCCAAAACTCCTGCCACAGGGTGTTTCCACAGCACTTTGGGGCTTCCCCTGGTGAAGGAGTAGAGATACCTGAGCTTCCCACAACCAGGGCTCTGTAACTACCAAATCTGTCTGTATAAAGTCAGATTTTTAGATACCCTTCACTGGGCATTGCACTAAACCCCCACAAATTTCATTGATTTTTCAACAGTTGTTGTGGCAGTTGTATGGATTATGATAGTTAGATAGGGTTTGAAAAATTGTGGGTTTTCACCAGCATATATTAAAGAAAATACTGATGAATAAGTGGGAAAGTTTCTTTACAAATGTTAAGACTGTCTAAGGAGCTGGAAATGTTTGTTAGAAGGAAATGGTCAGTGCTCACCGTGGCAAAAAATGAACAGAGTATTTCAAGGTTTGGTGCTAAGACATATAAAATACATTACATTTGCAATTTACTAACACTTGTATAACTATCCCCTATTTTAGCTAGCTGTGATAATATTTTTATAATAAAAAGCAAATTCCACTCATAGCTGCATCAAGGGGTTTATAATTGTCAGGAGGCAGATCCAACACAGCTGCACAGGTGTATTCAAGAAATACATGTTATTATAGAATGATGCAGGAGAAAGGTGAAACTATGGTGCTGACACGTGTATGCTATTTCCTAAAAAGGTTCTGCTTTTATCTGCAATGATGGTCTAAGAAAGATGTAAAAATTTCAGAAGCATTTAAAAATTCTTACCTGATGAGAATTTGAAAAGGCTAGAAAGTCTAATTCAGAAAGCCATGAATAAGGAAACATGATACCACACTCATACTCACTAATGGTGTGTATAGAATATGCAGAGCTCCTTCCTGTGTGTTCAGGAGCTGAAGAACATCTAAATATGAGATTGTTCCTTTCCACTGAGTTGCTGATCCTGCCTACAACATCTGCACGACAGATTTAGTACCTCTGTTCCCTTGTTCTAGATTTCCCAAACAGAGATCCTGTCTCATCTCTCTTCTACATCATAATACAATCAGATTATTGTGATATTATTATTACTACATAATATCACAATAATCCTTCAGCACTTCAAATTGTCTCAAATATATCTATGTCAATTTTGGGGAACAGCATCCATTTCTTCCTGTATTCTTTCCTATTTATTGGTATTTGACCCTGCCAGGAATCTACAGTTACTCTGAATGTGTCAGTCTGCACCTGCCCACTTTTCTCCAGCCTCCATCCACAGTCTCACAAATCCAGCAATCCTCTCCTCTGGCACCTTTCTTTCTTTCCCAGAACAGAAACCAACAATCCTTGTACTTCTTTTCTCTAAATACTGCTCATACTATTAATTACAACTCCAGCATCACATTTTAGTTTATAAAGTTTATAAACTTGCTGCCCATCTCCACCATGTTAAATAGTAGAATTAACTTCCACAGAATAGTATTTTGACTTCATCTCACCCATTTGCTTTTCAGCCCTCCCATGGCCTTTAATCCATCTAACAAATTAATTCATATCTGATGGTCAGAGACCTATTCCTGGCCAAAGGTTCTTTCTGTTCTGATCTGGTGTAAATCCTCCGCTTCTCTTTCTTGTTATCTCTTCTTTATATCATCTTGCACAACTCTTACAAATTTGTTCTCTGCATTACATGGCACTATTTCAGTTCTAGATACTGAGTCAAAATTTACCTATCTTTGCGTTAAAAAAAAATAAAATTTTAAATATAGTTAACTAATAACCATCTAAACAGAACTTGAGTCATACAGGGGAAAAACCCGCAGTTTGAATTCATACACACTATCTGTTACATCTCTGCCAAACAAAAGAGTGAGCTGAGCACAAAATGAACTCGTTTTCCAACAAATGCTACTTAGATTTAGCTCATAACATTAGCTGAGAAGATTAGGCCTATGAAAACTCAATTTTCCTCATCCAGCGGGAATAGTGGAAAATACACAACAAAATAACAAAACCAGCCTTGTTTTACTCAAAAGAACCTAACACTGTGTCAACGTCCTCTTCCAGTGATTGATGGAGTAATATGGAAGTACACCCAAATACCAGCTTTGCTATCATTTAGAAAAACAAACACACTGGAGTCAACCAAGGAAACAATTGTACAGATAAAAAACCAAACCACAAAAACACTGACAAGGCAAGAACATAATACAGCACAAACAAGTGTGGAGAAGTACAGAGATAGCAGTGATATTCCATTAGCTGCCCAGATAACCAGGGAAAAAGTGCTGACAGGGCCTAGCAATGCACTGGAGTCAAAGCTGAAAATCCCAGAGGGCTTTCCAGGCACTCCCTCCTGTGACTGTCTCATTGATAAGGCTGTACAAGCTCCCAGGAACAAGGGACACATCTCAGGTTTTGGCTTTTGCACAGTGCAGATGAACAAAGGGAAACAGAGCTGGAGAAGGGCCTTGGCAGCCAGAGTTGTAGGGAAAAGCCTCGTGCCCTGGACAGCTCCATCCCACACACACGTGCACTTCTGATGCACCAGGTAAGTGCCTTCAGGGGTTAAGGTGTGAGCTCAAAGCAAGATCCTTTGAGGAGTTTTCCATGAAGCAGCCCTTAGGAGTAGTGTGGATGTGACTGATGGACAAAACCCAGATAATTTTTCGACATTTTAAAAGACATTAACCGAAAAAAAAAATAACTGAAACATGTAATACAGATCTGACCTATTACAAAAAGCCTTACTGAATTTTCAACTACATGTGTAAGAGTCTGCCTGCTAAGTTCTGTAGCTCATTTATTGAAATGGATAACTTTGGATCAGCACTCCAAAAGCTATGGAAATTGATGCACGAATTCTTAAAAGCTGCTGCTAGAAACACCTGCATTAGTCACAGCCTGGACAAACATGAGCACACCTGGACAGTGGCCATGGCTGCTTCCCACTGCCAGAGATTTGGTAATCATAGGGACTCTTCTGTTCTTGGAAAGCATCCATATAATTTAATATAGTTTTCCCTAAGTTTTTGTGCTGTCACATTTTTATTTTATTTTATTTTACTACTGCCACTGAGCTCTCTCCTGATTAACTTCATGCTCCACATTTGCTTAAGCTCCAAAACGAGAGTGCAGTGCTGTGGAACTGCAGATCTTCCCGTAGTGCTACAATGTTCTTGAACGGTTTTGTTACTGGAGAGAATACTTAGTGTGGAAGGAATAAAGTCTGGAAAGAACACAACAGAACTATAAACTGAGAGAAGTACCTGGAAGAGAAAGGGAACAGTCTTCTAATTGTATTTGACTTGAATGATAGCCTGGGTTAGGAAAGAGTTATGAAGCAAGGCAGGTAAAATGGGAAGGAGATACTATTTTGAACAAAAGCAGAGAAGATATCAACTGTGAGAGGCTGACAGTGAGAAGGGTCTTGTGCTGAGGACCCAGGTTGTCAGACTCCCAAGTTAGCTTAAAGGTCAGCCATGAAAGATAACATTTCAAAGGGCAAATATTATAAGGTTGCCCTCTCTGCTCCTACAGCTGAATTAAACCTCCAAGAGCTCGACTTTGAAGGATAGCACTCCAGAGTTCTGCCCCAACTGGCCTCTTCTCTTGCATCATTTTTCTCCGTTAGAAGACATCACTTTACGTATTTACTTCAAGATCAGAAATGCAAAGAGCAAAATTGCATGCAACCATAAAGAACATGTGCATTTATCATGATAACTATCTACTACAGAATACCAGAGCA
>VYXB01002897.1:224603-354029 GCA_013397135.1 Pachyramphus minor
AGGCTTTTTTTTTTTTGGTGAAATGCTGGTAGAATCACTAAAAAAGAGTTTGCCAAAACAGGGAGATTTTACACACTTGGATGCGTTGTAAAGGAAATAAAGCACAAATTGGTCTCCAAATTCTTAGAAAGCAGCAATGACAGCTTTTGCAGCTCAAGAAGATACTACAAAAAAATGCTCTGTTTATAGGAAGAGGAGCTGGCAACTGAAGTTATTTTCTTGGAAAATGTCTTAACTTTCAAACATTTGCTTGCACCATGAGACTAAACTCATTTAAGATTTGTGCAATTCTAAAAGATTTCCAGCACAAATTTAACTACATTTTACATTGCAAAGTAACAAAACCTTTTGACATTGATATAATTCCAAAATCTTTCTAATTTAATATTACAACTGCTGTAAAAGAAAGCCAGGGCAAGATCCTGGTCCAGCACAGTGTTTTATGGCAAGTAAATCCATAGTCAGTGAACAGAGGATTTGATAAATGAGCAGATCACACACACCTTCATCTAAGGCAAAATCCTTCCCTACTCCAAACTTCCTCTGAATCTCCTGATTGTTATTTCTTTTTGCACTTTGATCACAAATTCCATTCTGCACCTTTGGAAATTCTCCTAATTCTTTTTCTAAGGAAAATATATATTTACTAAACAACTCCTTCTTTGCACTAATCTTCTGGCTGCATATTTGCCATCTTTCCATGCTATCTAGAAGTGTGCTTAGTCTGCAAAAGTAGCATGAAAAATTTTTAATTCTCCTGAAATATCCATCACTGAGCAACCTAAGGTGAAGGAATTTTAATTTTGTGGAATTTCATTTGGCTTTGATACAATTTACCCTACATTGTACACTAACTTTAAATTGAAAATCAGTTCTTTATCCAAGACCCCTTCTCCAAAAAAATTAAGCTGTAGACAAGATGTATTCTTCCTACGTTTTTCACAAGTGTAGTCATTGATGCCTGAATATTTGTCCCCCAATTTTACTTTATAAACAGCTTTGTTATTAACCCTCAGAGTTTCTGTCCTTGCTGCTTTTGTGAAATAGTACCATAAGCAAGTAGAGTTTTCTTCCAAATGAAATGTTTACTCTATAAACCTGTAACTGCTATATTGCATTATATTTTTATGTTTATTGTTATGAAATGGTGTTATTTGTAAGTATAATTCTGTAATAAAAACAAAACAAAGATTGATACTGAAAGAGAATGAAATTTCAGAACATGCTATAAAATGAATCTAATACTGGAAAATCATAAAAAAGTGCAATTACTCTATTTACAGGTGAAAAGGAAAAACAATTGCACACATAAAAATAAAAGCTTTATTGTTATAGTGAGAAGCTTATGAATATCCAAATGAAAGCAAAATCCCCTTCCAAACAAAAGGGTTAATCTTAATTGTGCCTCAGTTTTGACTATAGCATGGACATTATTTTAATGCTATGAAACCTCTTTCTTTACTCAAAAGTACCCTTGCATGCCCATTCTGGAAGTACCAACTGGTACTGAGGGAAGATGCAGATTTTAAAATCTACCAACTAAATACATGTACAGTCTTCAGAAGTACCAAAGCAGGGGGCAAATAAGATCCTTTGGCATGGGGATGGCTGGAACCACACAATATTAAAGGGGAGGGATGGAAGGGAGAAGGAGCAGGGTAGTGACAGGACAGGGGGAATGGCTTCCCACTGCCAGAGGGCAGGGTCAGATGGATATTGGGAAGGAATTCCTCCCTGTGAGGGTGGGGAGGCCCTGGCACAGGTTGCCCAGAGAAGATGTGGCTGCCCCTGGAAGTATCCAAGGCCAGGTTGGACAGGGCTTGGAGAGACCTGGGATAGTGGAAGGAGTCCCTGCCCATGGGAATGGGAGGATTTTCAGGTCCCTTCCAACCCAAACCACTCTGTGATTCTATGATTATGACTTTGGATTTATCACAGGATACCTGCAAACACATCTGGGCAGCTCAGGGCGTGGAGGTTATCTGGTGAAGTGTTTAAGAGACTATAAAAAAAGATAGTTTACAAGAAACATCAATGTTTACTCTTCAGGAATACTTTCAATTTTGGGCATTTCTTTGTTAGAGGAGATACTTTGGGCAAGTTTCAAGGAAACTTTTGTTGCAGCTTACTAGACAATGAATGAAAATCACAAACTATCACAAAAATCCCAAGAAATCTCAAAGGACCAAAAAAATGCCTCCATGTGTCAGGACATTGATAAACAAGGAAACAGATAAATTAGGGAATCAAAGTGGTATGCTGGTACAAAGTGACTTCTGAGTCACATCCCTTCTCACTGGAGAGTACTTGTATGGCCTGAAAGAAAGATTAAAAAATAAATTTACCTCAAATTTAACCTCAACCTACATATACTAGACAAAAAATAAAAACTTCTATGACAAATTTCAGGAGTTTGGGTACCAACATCTGAAATATCCATCAACCACTGACTTTTACAACAGCAAAAGTGTTGGTGTTGTAGCCAGGGAATTTACTTGTAAGGGAAGATCACATCTCACCCACCAAAGTCAGACACTATATTCTCCTTTTGGAATTAAATGTACAAAAAGAGAAGAAAAAAACAGTACGAAGCCAAAGAAAAATGGTAAAACCGGTGGAAAGAGCTACTTCCTGAACTACAGTAATTAAAAGCCTTCTCATATCTATGAAAGAAGGGACTGGGTAATCTTTATTATATTGTAAGCAAGGCAAATGGCAGATTGATATCCCTTGGCACAGGAATACGCTACTAAATATTTGAAGACAAGCTGTGACTTCAAATATCACATCCAACTGCAACTTTAATTTTTTTTTT
Organism: Pachyramphus minor; assembly: GCA_013397135.1. Taxonomy (NCBI): domain Eukaryota; kingdom Metazoa; phylum Chordata; class Aves; order Passeriformes; family Tyrannidae; genus Pachyramphus; species Pachyramphus minor. The sequence goes on from VYXB01002897.1 coordinate 227,419, forward strand.
TGCAGAAAAAGCAACTCATGCTGAGGAAGATATGGCTTATTTGAAACTTATTTACTGTCATAACAGATGGTGAAGACTAGAGAGAATATAAATGAAAAATATGGGGGCCCAATAAATGTCAAGGCTCCCAACTTGGTCTGTAAAATTAAAAGAAAAAAAAAAACAAAACAGAAAGAAGCTATATCTATGCAAGATACAAAAACTTAACAGAATAGATTAGCTTTTTAACATCTTGGAAATAACCATTTTTCTGCCCACACAACGTGAGATTAAAAATTGCACTGATGTTACAGCCACAGCCATCTTGAAAAAGTTATCCAGCATGATCTATGCAGAGTTACCACTATCAGAGCTCCTTTTCAGGTATTTACCCCCCAACTTCTGGTGCACTATGAAAATTTCATCAGTTACATCTGCAATGGCCAAGATAGTTTCCTGGGAACCCATGGCAGAGGGTTTGTTGACTGTGTAACCATAAGAACCACAGCCTAAGTAACCAGGTCAGAGCTCAAGTCAGAGCAGCACATCCAGAGCCTTCTCTGGACTGGGAAATTTTCAGGTCTGGGGTTCTCATTTCTAAGCAAAACCAAATTTTAACCCAGCAAAATCTGCAAGGCAAAATGATTCTTTGTGCTCAGCCCTCTCTTGCCCTCACTTCAACTTCTCCGAAATTCAGAGAAAACTGAGGACTCTTATGACACTCTAAAGAGCATCTGGCACCCTATAAAACCCTACTTGGGAATCTCTTCACAGAAAGGGATCCTGCCATGGTGCATCCTTCCTTATTTTCTAAAGCACACAGGTGAAATAGGAAACACTGAGGAAGGAAACATCTCCATGCACTGACAAAGGGCAACTGCGTTTGCATTGTTCCTGGAGCCATTATGGTCTTGGCAAAGCTTTTGTTATAAAAACCAAACAAAATTCAGGCAGAACTAAACCAAGGTGAAAACGATATTCACAAAAATCTGAAATAAATTGTCCGTGTAGAGTTATAAAATGAAGCTGAACAATTCTATACCTTGTTGGAAAGCAGAGCTTCCACAGCTCTACTGCACCATGGACTGACACCATAGTTCACAGAAGAGGACAAAACCAACAGCAGAATGAATGGACAATATTCTGTATTTAGCTTCTCTGTTGCTGTTTTATATCACCTGGATGACTAGAAAGTACATCCTTAATTCAATATCTCATTCACTAAAACACTTCACAGCTCATTTTGCTTTAAATCTAGTAACAAATTTCAGAACAGGGTAAGAAATGTAGCATTAAGCATCCCATAATGGTACAAAGAGAAATAAGATTGTGAGTATATTTTTATACAGTTTTTCTTAATGAAAAACAAGGAAACATACACAAAATATTTGAGTTTTTCATGCTGCTACCTTTTATGTTTTCTGTGCATTGTATGTGAATGCTGTCCTCTTGATTATGTTCTCTGAAATACTTGTTTGAAGTAAGATACTTTATTTTAATAAGTGGAACAAAGCTTTGAATAGCTTGGTTCAAAAAACAGTTTTAAATGAAAGGAGCTGTTGCTAAGCACAGGGATCTTTGCCAAATACTTTTTAAATGGTTTATTGTGCCCTAGCAATCCTGAGATTAAAAACATCTCTTGAATTACAATGACACATCAAAAAATAAAATTAATGTGGGGGTTTTCATTACAAGAACTGAGCCTCTGTGTGTTATTCTTTCCATTAGATAAGAAAGAAACATACTGTGGTACATTGTTTTTGCTGTCAGAGTGAGCTTTTAGGCAAATATACAATATCACACTATATCCCTCATGGATTCAATCACGTACTGTACAAGTTCTTCTATTAATTTAACCTAATGCAGTGGATTTAAGGGATAGACTGTATATTTTCTCATATTTTTCAGTACTGGGATGAGTTATTTTTAGACTCTGTAAGTCTGCATCAAAATCAGAAGGTTGCATTGCCTCATCCCCCTACAAAATGAATAATAGTGTTGCCTCACTCCATAATAAACATCTAATTTTCCACGGTCCTTGCAACGTTACAAAACAACTGTTTCACCAAACTCTGATGCTGCAACACTGCAGATAATATAGATCTCATTGCCAATGAGAAACCTGAATACTGAGCGCTGGATGTTTTAGAGAAAAACAAAATCAATAGCATATCCCAGCTAATAAAGATGTTTAAACCAGTGCTCTGAGCAGAGCCGGCCTCAGAGCGCACAAATTATAATTTAGAATAAGACAACAGAGAAAGCAGCTGCTAACTGGTTTTAAACCAAGCTTGATTTCCACACCCTGAAATGCTATTTTATTTTGTATCTGGGGCGCTGTGGACATACGAAAAATCAAAGACTTACTTCTAGATATCTCACCCTGGATCTCGAAGCAGGACATGCAGACTGGTGGCATTTTTCTTTAAATCACTGACTGTTGTGTTTCGCCCAATATTTCGTAGGACACCAGTGAAAGGCAGCACAGGTACCTTGCCAGGTACATTGGGACTGTTTGGCTTTACCTCACAGGTTTNTGGCCTCAGAGCGCACAAATTATGATTTAGAATAGGGAAGAGGAAGTAGCAAAGACAACAGAGAAAGCAGCTGCTAACTGGTTTTAAACCAAGCTTGATTTCCACACCCTGAAATGCTATTTTATTTTGTATCTGGGGCACTGTGAACATACAAAAAATCAAAGACTTACTTCTAGATATCTCACCCTGGATCTCGAAGCAGGACATGCAGACTGGTGGCATTTTTCTTTAAATCACTGACTGTTGTGTTTCGCCCAATATTTCGTAGGACACCAGTGAAAGGCAGCACAGGTACCTTGCCAGGTACATTGGGACTGTTTGGCTTTACCTCACAGGTTTTATTTGTCAACATACACTTACCTGCTTTTTTTCACAAGAGCAAATTAAATAATTCATCTGCAAGTCATGGACTACGGTAAATTAAGCCCAAAACACATTGCACATATTAAACCTGAGCAAAATCTGACCTAGGAAAACTGAAAAGCACAATAATGATTGGAACAAGTGAGTCAAATTATATTTATGTTGTTACCTTCATACATAACACCTCCAAGTACTCAAATAACAAATGCAAATATATCTAACTCTAAATAATTACAGTGAAATCCTGCTGCTTTCATATACTTTCATGGGTCATCCATTATAAAGATAATTATTCAGGCAGTTATTAAGCCTAGAACATTTCTCTCACAAAAAACTTCTATATTTTAGTACCTGCCCCCCAATTTTAAAAGATATAACCCCAAATTTTAAACCCAAATGTTAAAGATCCTGTATGTTGGTCAAGTTGAGAAAGACCTGTACAAAATTGCATTTTGAAGACACTATATATTCGAACTAGAGACACTGTATGGATTAACTTCCCTCCTTCAGGAGATCCTTAATAATCCATTCATAATTAGGGTTCTCACTGCCTTCAGCCATACAGGACTAGGACCTCACCCTTCAGCTCCTCCAGCCCCCTCATCTCACTGGGAGTTCAAAGGCAGTGAATGCCACCAGGAAAAATATCCCATAACAGCCCCATTTGATTCCCTGCTCCGATAGGAAATAAGAAATAAAACAGTTTAAAAATGAATCAGATCCCTTCAAGCTCTGCTGAAAGAAGACCATCGCAGTTTATAGTGCTCAAAAGGTGAAGAAAAAAATATAAAAAAAGAGATGAAAACAATTACAAACCTTTTCACGCCTCTCTGGAAAATATACACTTTTCTGGTTTTCTTTGATAATACCACATAACTCAAGGAGAATACACAGTCTCACATAAAACATCCACCCACCAGGAAAGGCATTTATTTGCCTCAGAAGGCAGATATCACCCAAACCAAAATGTACCATTATTTGGATGAAGATGAAATGACTTGTCATGACACTGTCACTTGCAATGACTCTTTGTTACCAGTCAATATTCAATAACACTCATTAAGTAAATTGTGGAGGCTTTGGACACTGGCACTGGAACTCACAGAACGTGGCAACTGCATTTGTTCCTATTTAGTTCTTTGGATTCTTCTTTATTCAGTCTGAGAGACAAGTAACTCTGAGCTAATATTTTTCTCATTTCCAAAAAATAATAACTATGTTAATAATTAAGGCATTTCCTCTTCTTACTGATTTAAAAAGGAATTAACACAACTGAATAAGCAGTAATTCTCATGATCAAATTTCCTATATTCTCCAAAGCATGAGTTTAATTTTCATGTTGGAGTTTCCTTATGACAAGGATCAGACTGAAATCTTTCCAGGCATCAATATATACCTCAAGTTTAATAAATACAAGAAAAAAAGCCTGTGCTGAAGAAAGCAATTTGAAAAAGTTCTGCAAATGTCTAGTTATTAGAAAAATCAAAGGCAGGCAGAGTAAAATGCATGTGACTCTGTGCTTCTAAGAGCAGATCATCCATCACTCATCAGTTTCCCAAGATAAATATTTCTTTCTAAACCAAAAGTGAAGCTTTTGGGGGGAAAGCTATAAAAATGGATAACTATGGAGTAACTGCTGAGATTCTTTAGTTCTCAGAAGGAGATTTCTGTTAAACTGTCCTTATTTTAGACAGTGTTAGTTTTATTTTGTCTCTTCAAGTAGTATGGTGGAGTTTTATTAGGGTACTTGGCTTAGAGCTTATTTTTTAAATTGAATTTCTGTTATAATAAACTCTTGCATAGATTAAAGCAAAATATTACAGCAGTAGCTTGTAGATGATGTTATTTCAGAGAAGAAATGTTGTAGGCTCAGAGTTTAATGTTTCTCTAATGACGGCTCTGTTATTTAATTGAAACAGAGACATTTGTGCTCTTTGGCAAATGCCATTTTCACTAATGTTCGAGTAAAAGTAAACACGCCTTTGGTTCTGGAACCTCCTAAAGCCCTTTAGTAAGCTGAAGACTGAAATTTCAAAATTAACAATAAATTGAATTAAGTGTTCAGATCCCCCCGAGGGCTCCACCTGGCGGCGGGCGGGGGAACTGCGGCGGGAGCGCTGCCGGTGTCGCACCCCTGTCGCGACAGCGCGACCGAGGGGAGACAATTAAACAAAGCTGGTGATGAATTAAACACCGCCGCCGCCACGGAAACACGCAGCGAGCCACGGACCTGCAGTGTTGTCCCACTGAGGAGCAGCTCGGGGCTCAGACTCTCAACTCAGGTTTTGCTCTGTAATAGACCTCACTTTTGCTTTTCCTCTCTCTAAAATACCTAATTTTTTGCTACAGTTATCCATATTTCAGTATTTACATCACACCTACCCTTCAGAGCCATCCCTTCCTTCCTGCCCCTTCTGCTGCATGACCTTGTCTCTGTGGTCCCATGGGCTTGCATGAGACAACAGGTGACATAAAAACACCCAAGGTCTTCCTTCTAGTTATTTCTAAGCTCTTACATGCCACTTGTTTAATCTTTCTAATGTCTATATAAATATATAGTATTTATAACAATAATATATAATATATAATTAAAAAAAGTAAATCTAGCATTAAATTAGATTCAGAACATCAAAATATTCTGGTTGTGGACGTACAGAGACCAAATTGGGGATATTGCCTTTGAATATGACAGCTACAATTCTCTCACATTTCCTTAGACAGTTACTGAGCAGTACTAATCTACAAACAACCTGTATATACCTGTCAGTATACAACCCTGTTACATGTAACTTGATAGGACTCATATTTGGTATATACTATAAATTGTTCAACAGTACAATAACTGAAAGTTATTAGTCCCTAAATGCAACATTCACTATGACAGTGACCTGTAAAAGAGTTTCCTTTCTGCAGACATTTGTTAATTCGCTTTGGGAGCAGCATTACAAGATCCAGTTGAAGTGTCTTCGTGTTTCTGAAGTGAACAATTCTGGCTGCTTTGCTTTTTCCTACAAGCAAGTCCTTTCCTAAAGGATCCTTGACTTTCCTCTGCCTGTGCAAAGTCTTACAAAACAACCCACTTGTTGAGTTCATCTTTATTGTGTGGCATAGAAAAGAAATTCTGCACCCAGGAACCTATCACAGTCAAACAGACGTGGGCAAGGAAATATTTTTACCATTGTTTGGGCAATTAAAAGAAAATAAACACTTCACAATGACTCAATCCAGACTATCCAGCTGCTGGAATGGTTAGTTCAGCAATGCAGAGCTTGGGATAGTGCATTAGTTCTGGCTGGTGACTCCCAGCAATATTACAGTCCCCTGTTAATGGATTCCTTATCCATTTTCCCAGGCTCTGTCTATGGAAATCAGATTGAAAGCTGAAGATACTGTATTGTAGGAACACATTTCAGTCTAGTTTTTCCAAATGCTTTTAAATCTATGGAATTTAGAACAACTGACTTCCTCACTGAACAAATGAAATAAACCAAAAGAAACCATAGTCACTATAAAGTACTAAAATTCTTTTAAATAATTCCCTTAACCCACATTACCTTGTGGCACAACATCCTTCTGCAGCCTTTTTGTGCCTCATTTCCTTGCTTTTCCTGCATCTTTCCACACTAATTCCATACACTCAACTGAAATGATAGCTGCTTATCTGTCTGTATCTTGTATAAATCTTTGTGAATTTGGCTGCATGACCTTTTCATGGCCTTCCACTCTCCTGCAACAGAGGAACCAAAGCCTGTGCTATCCCTTGGCTGCATGGTCTTTTCTTTTTTCCAGACCATTGGCTTATAAAATGAACAAAATTGGTCCTAATACTGATGTCCTGTAGCACTCCACTAATCACTTTCCTCTTTCCCAAGCCACTACCCACTCACAAATACCTCTGTCTTTGATGTCTCAGTAGATAATTTATCTATTCACATACCTCAGCTACTATAAAGCATCAAAATTACAGACCTTGCAGATTATTCTTTTGTGTTTTTGCTCTACCAGTAGATTTCCTAAGTGCCAGGAAAATTATGTCTATGGACCCAATTTACCTTGTTACTGCATGGCAATGATTTGCTAAACATAATCAAATTTTTGTGGCTGCCTTTAACTGTAATATTCCAGGTGCCTCCACTGGGACCTGGTGTAAAAATAAATGGAGTAGGAAAAAAAAAATTAAACACAAAGATCCTTTTGTGCACTCATTTACCAACAAAGCTCAGGTCATATCATGTCTCAACAGTTCTTCTCTATGGAACATTAAGAAAACCCAAACTAATGAACAATCAACATAACCTCTTACATCTAGACAGGAATGTGCAGGCATACAAATCCATGCATCCTCCTTTTTGTTTAGGAATTCATACACTGACCCAATTATAGCAATAATGTATATCTCTATTACTCTGGAAAGGATTCAGTTCTATTCACAATACAGTTATGTTCTACCTTTACTGCAACTACACTTATTAGGGAAAGTATTCCCTCTGCTCCCACACCCTTGTCTCCACTTGCAGTGGTAAAGTCCTGTTTGCACTCTGGGATGTCTTAAGAAAGTACAGCTTCTTCTAGACCTCACTTCTTCAGCTGTGAAGCAGAGTGAGCAGTGACACCACCTGATGGAGTAACAACTGTGTGCCAGAGGCAGAACTAAAGATTTGAAACAAAGTGAAGACTATTGATGGAAAAGTGTGCTCTGAGCTGCTGGCATCCTTTAGCTATAAAGCAAAAATAAAAGCAAAATAAAGTTTGGAGAAAAATAAAAGTTCTTGTTATATTTACTCTGTGCTCACAAAATTCATTCTTTCTTTCCTCGACTAGTCAGAGACATAAAAATTCTATTACAACAAAAGAATTTCTTCCAGACCCCATCAAATGTCAGAGGCATCCTGATAGCTAAGTGCCAACACAAGATAAAGATTAATAATAGTGGCAGCAACCTCCTTTCCCAAGACTTCTATAAAGAAAAGGGACAGACAATTCCAGTGTAGCCACATACACACTTCTTGGCTACCTTTCCATTTGTGTTGTTTCCAGTGTGAGTCTTAATGTGAATCCCTTGAATAAAATATCAAGTCAAAATCCTGTGGATTATAATGACATGGTACAACCACTTCAACCTTTCCCCTTGGCAATAAATAAATAAATAAGTAAATAAATAGCTATGTCACAGTGCAGAAATATTGTTTTGTATTCCAAACCAGTAACACACGTTCCTGCAAACACAGTGACTATATGGATGTTCCTCTCATGCATAAAAAAGATCCTTAACAGGCTGTCTTTACTCACAGGGCCCTTCAACAGGTATTCCCGCTTATGTCTGGTGGTGATATGTATTGTAAACGTGTACACCATCTTATTTTATATTAAGACAGAAACAGATTGTTTCATATAGTTGAAATAACTGATAACAGAAGGCATAGCCATGCTAATTTATGTTGATCAGGATCTGTGCACATTTTCAAATCTTTGAAGGGAGGCAAGTCTAACTTAAGCTGTTATGTCTAAAACCATCAAATAAATCCCAATTGGAGAGAGCTGAAAAAATAGCTGTAAGAAAAAAAAGATACTTTAAAAAAAATAGTTAAATTCTAGTTGACTTTGAAATTGAGACAAGGTTTCTATGCTGAGATTGAGAAGAACCTCTGCATTTCCCTCGTGAACAAGTATTAATGGCTAAGATGCAATGAAAGGAATGATCTCAGGTAACCCAGAAACTCTTACGCCAACTATGAATTTAGAAGAGAAAAGCACAAATATCCTATTTTAATTACATAATTGATGATAGAACTCTTCTTCTAAAACATTGACAAGGACTTCTCCCCATAATTTCTACCCTCAACATTATTAAGGAATGGTTTCTCAGGATAGCAATGGAGTTGTACCACGAAGGTGTCCATGAGCATTTCCTGTTCTGCACTGGCATTATCAGTGGTAATTTCAAGCTCCATGGGAAAGAAGACAACAAATCAATGCTTATCAAATGGGAAAAAAAGTAAGAGAAAAGAGAGGGAATTAGAAATGGTTATTTGGCAGCACTGAAAAGGGTTGAAAAACTCCCTTGTGAAGAGTTGTGGCTGTTCCAGTGGCAGTGTTTGCTCCATCTCTGATCTCCTTCTGCTGTGCTGGTAGGGAATTACCAGGGTTAATCCTGGCAAAGCAGCAAAAGAGGCAGCTTGAACAGGCAATGAAACTTAGTACTCCACAAGGTTGGAACAATTAGGACAACTGATAACGGCCAGGACTGGTTCTTATCACTCCGAGAGTAAACCACCACAGGGATGAAAAGTGATGCCTCAGAGCTTTTTGGATTTTTCAACGTCTGCAGATTTAAGAAGTAGTTGTGCAGTAAATGTAGAGTTTAATGTAACTGCCTTTTATCCCTTACCTTTTAGCATACTAGTTACACACACCCAACTCTATTACCCCATTTCATGTCAATCCCTCTAAATCCCGTTAGCGTGTTTAGTCTTCTTTTTAAGGTAGAATTGTAGAAAAACACCTCTGCTTAAGAACATCTCACCCTAGGTCTGGGCCAGAATATATCACACAGACACAGCAACCTTCAGGCCTAGAACTTTGGAGAAGCTCCAAGGACTGTACGTGCTGTGAAGAAGATGAAGATGAGAAAGAAGAGGTCCCAAAGACCCCAATCCCCATTCCCGAAGGGATGTGTCGGGGGGCAGAACTGGGGGATGGATAAATCTGGGATTGGATGGACCTTATTACAAAATCATAGAAACACTGTTTGGGGGTTGTGTGTCAGGTGTATTCCCCTAGGCCTGAGGCCTGATTAAAGGACCCTCTCTTTTTATCTTATTTTACACACTAAATTTGCCTGGAGTCTTTTTCTCTGTGGTCTCTTTAGACCACAAAAGTCAATAGGGAATCCAGCAGCAGATGTTTTTTGCTGTGGACACAGACACACTGAGTCAGGCTGGGGACACAGGCTTTCATTCTTTAGTGCAAAATTATATTTTTAGACAGCTAAATACATCAAAAGCATGCAGGTACATATCTATACAAAACAAATATGGAAGCTTAAGCTTTTACAGGGATGGAGGTTTCCTCATCACCATCACCACCTGCTTCACTGCCACCACACACTGGCAGAGTCACAGTTTTAATTCTGATATCAAATATACTTTCTGTGTACTAGAGATGACATCTATTTTATAAGTGTAGGGCTAAAGAACCCCTATTCATGCCATTTTGATGACTAAAAATGGCTGTAGATTCTTTCTCACCAAGAAAAAGACAGTTATAAGAAGCTGGATTTCCAAGTCAATTATCCAGTCAAGAAAAGCTTAAAGTTAAAATCTTAACTTTAATAAGTGTATTAAAGCAAAACAATAAACCTTCAAGTGCTTTCTGTTTTCAAAAATATCTTAAAAAATTATTGGCTGCTCAAAACTGCTTTTGAAACTATTGCCTTCATGGAGAAAACAGAATTTCCTTCCATTGCAGTATTTGATGGAGGCCTTGTCCTGCCATAGGAAACACAGAGAAAAAGGGGTATTATTGCAGAGGTATTAAATCAAGGTTTGTCTCTCTAATAATGCATGTAGAGATGCAGAACATGGTATCATTGAAGCATGAGTATCATACAGGGATTAAAAAATGCTTTAGCTTGCAGGGGTGGGTACAACCCTGAGCAGTGGGGATGGAGCTGTGCTGACAGTGAATGAGGCAGCTTTTACCTCCTTGGTACCTCCCTGCTCTTTTATGTCCTCTACCAGTAAATCCAGGGCTGATTTCTGTAAAGCACCTCAGAATGGAAAAATAAAAGTGGGCATTTTCGATGCTGCACATCACTTGAGAAGTCCCTGACAGACTCAGGATTTGCAGGAGACTGAATTGTTAACTTTTAGAATTACAAATCAAGCGTCATCCCATATGGCAGTACTTTTCAAACAACTTCCCTGTAAATCACAAATCCCAAAAGTCTGACTCATCAGCAATGCCACTGACTGTGTCCATGACATGAATTCAGGCTCCTCTTAGAACCACAGAAGGTACCATGTCCCATCAAGTCCCCAGTGTAAACTGGGAGCAACTCAATTCTCCTTCTGTGTCCCTCTTTTTTTCCCCCTCTTTTTCTCAGTTTCTCAAGGGTTTGCTTTTAGTTTCTGAGTCTTTTCTGGAACTCCTTGGCTCCCTGCTGGCTCTTTGCCAGGTGAGTACAAGATCCAGTAAATACCCAACCTAGGCATTTTTCTCTAAGTTTTATGCAAAGGAACGAGGACATCACCAGCATCAGCCCTACCAATGCAATGCTGCTGTTTTAATCCTACCTTCTATTGGTCAAGTACCAATTGTTTGAGTAAGATGACATTATTTAGATTAAACACTTTCCTTCCATCTTCATTCTCAGAGTCAGACAGAATTTGGAAGTGAATCTGCTTTTCATGATAAATCACCAAACAATGAATAAAACAGGTAACATCTGTAATCAGGGAGGTTCATTTTGTGATATAGAATTTCCTCTCTTCTCCAAGGTTTGCTTCTTTTCTGGGCCATCCAGACAATACTTTTCTCCTACATACTTATCGTCCTGCATCAACAATTCTGAATGTCCCCTCCCCTCCATGTTTGGAACAGACCTGTGTAAGCTTCATGCCTTCTGGTATATAAACTGTAATATGAAAAATCAGTTCTTCAGCATCACCAGCAGCAAATCCCATCTAAGGTAGAGTGACCAACTAAATCAGTTGTAAGAATCAGAGGCAGAGAGTTCTTTCCTTTCTTCAGCATCTCAGGCTTTTCCAGCACATATAATTAATACATTGCTACTGAGAAAGATTATACCTTTGATTCTTTAGCTTTCAAAAATACAAAGACTCAAGAATGAGGGGTTGAAATATGATTTTTTCAGTAATTTCCACTGTGAATTAGTTACAACTTAAAGTACAGCAGGATATAAGCTTCAAACAGCACTGTAGCATCCACATAGCTCACTCCTGAGACTATTTCATTGCCATCTGAAGCACGTATGGAGAGACAGGGCCTGCTCTAATTACAATATTGTAGTTTTGACTGACAGACAATATGTCTACAATCAACTCATTTGAAAGCCATGTGTTGCGACAGTTCCTTGTCCGACTCCACAGTGAGCAGAATCAAGAGAAATCAGTGCCTTGTTACTATACACTAATACCACAGTTAAAAAAAAATCCTAGAAAACACATGTATACAAGGAACTACAACATGGGCCAAGAGATACCTGAGTTCTTTTTATCTTTTCCTAATAGTTAATATCTGTGGACTCTTTATACAGAATATTTCACTCTCACTTTAAGACATATATACCCCAAACCCAAAACTACTGTTTCCAAATTTCCCAAACTTCATGTTATTCTGAAGCAAAGTTTCAATATGAAAATTTTAAAATCGCCATTTTTGAAATCACAAGAAAAACCACAATATTACACACATTACTAAGGCACACCAATATATAGCTGATGCTGAAACAATGTTTTTATTCTCACCTCACACAGGCCTGCATAAGTATAATTATTATGCAGCAAAATATGACAGAGATATCTGTCATTAGTAGAATTTCTGGAATTTTGCACATACATTTCAATAGCCTAAGTGGACCTAGCTTGGCAATTTAGCTGACCCTGGAAAAGAGTGCCTTATGTTCATCTTGTGCAATCTGTCCAGTAACAGATGTACACCATTAAGATGTAAAGTGAGGTGGAGGAGGATGGGAACAGCAGGAGAAGAGTCAGGCCATTTAGCAGAGGAGCCACGAGTTTCCGTGGGGCAGCACCGAGGAAGAGCAGGGACGCACAAACCACTCGAAACAGGTTTCGAGTAAACCTGTGATAAACAAACTACTATTTTTGAAGTATTGCACTTACTTTATGTTAAATGATATGTAAACATGAAAAAAGTATCTGCAGCGTGTTTGTGGCGAGAGCAGGAGACAGGAAGAGAATGCAAAGAGGTTTGGGTGTAACAGGGGCATCGCTGCAGCTGAAGAAGTGAATTTAACCAGCTGCCAGAGACACACTGGTGTCAAATGGAGAAGATTTCCTCTTTCCTGCAGCACCTAGACCTGGCCACCAGGAAGCAGGAAGCCTACAGGTGGTCAGGTTCTCCAGGTGAAGAGTCTGTGTTGATGACCAGTCATAGCAGGTCCCAACCTGTCACGTTATTAACTCATCTCCCTTATCACTGCCACGAATATATTGAAAAGGTTTTAATGGATTTAAGCTCTGTCCTGCCCACTGTTTTCTGTTAAATTTTCTCACCTTTGTTTATTCAGTTACTACTACAAATGTGTAAAATCAGACAGGACTTGCAATTAATTGGTTTTTAAAATGTTCAAAGTGCCACTTTCCAGGATTATCACAACTTAAAAATATTCATCATATCTGCCCACACCAAATGTTGATATAAATTATTAATTTAAGGCAAATGTGACAATTAAGCAGATTTATTAGCCTTAATAAATCATGCAATTACTAAATGACTTCTTTTTAAAGCTCATCTTCTCTTTTTCTCTGCAAGCAAAACTGCTTTTGTTTTAGGTACCATATTTTATTTATTGATACACATCATCTTGAGAATGAGCTATCCAAGTTAAATTTTGTAGTGACAGCATTTAATCAATGCACAAACAAAGTACATGCAGATACTTATTAGCATCACAATAGCAGTCTCAAGGGAGGAAAAAAGTCTCTTTCAGACCGAATTTTCAGTAAATAATTAACAGACAAAACAATCTACGAAACTGTCGCTAAAGCACACCTCTATTTGCAGCTATAGCACATGGACCTCTAATTGATGAGGTTGGATTGTTCATACCTAAAAGTAGCCTCTTTTGCCACAGGGCTGATACCACAGACGGGAGACTAATGGCCACGTTTGTATTTCCCTTGCCTATGGCACAATGTCTACTCTGTCATTAATAGGAGAGTAGTTTTCGGGACTGTCAGGATGATGATTTTTGTGTTTGCAGAAGTATGAGAGTCCCTAGCTATTGATATATTAGGAATAAAGAGAGAAAATTTTAAAATCCATTTCATTATAATAAACACATATAAAATATGGCTCTTTGGACAACTCTGGTGCTTACCAGGAACACAACTTCTACACCACATATTCCTTTGGGTGTCCTTTATAAAAAATAAGCATTGTTGTGTGTTTGTTCTTCTCTCTTCACACATTACGTGTTGCTCTGGGAGCTTAAGATATTGTTTTCAGCTGAGCAAAAGGAAATGTCAGGGATAATTTTGATAAATGTGAGCTATCTCATATTTTCTGTTAACAAGTGCTCTGTGTGTCTAATAACATGCACCTGTGAAGCTGATTTTTCTTTTTCATGTGACCTCAAAGAACTAAAAAGAGACTGTGCAGTAAAAGAGACTATACCTGCTGCTCGGTCAACAACATTGATGGGAAGATTTAATCAATGCAGAGATAAAACAAGGCTTTCAAACCCCCTCCCCATCCCCTGGACTTTCCCTCACCTTGTCTGGGGGCTTGCTCACTGTTTCTTTTTCTCTTGCCATGGTCACCTGGTGAAGTACAAACCTGGACCTACAGACTCTGTGCTGTGAGGAACATGCTGGGGCACAGCCCTGAAGCGAGTTCTCAGCAGCAGCTTGAGTGCAAAACCTTCAAATGCATACAAGATCAAAGGTTGGACTCAGAGATCCTTTATGATTCTGGGATTCTCAGACTTTAAATGGTTCCTCCATTTTTCAAAGGAACTAAACTCTCTTTGCATAAACTAAGACAATCAGTAATTCCTTCCATCTAACAGACTCTTACTAGGAGGTGAAAAATGCTACGGCGTATAATGAGAATTTATACTAATCTGTTGAATATTTTGAATGCTCTAGTAAACTTCCTATGTGTTATTCCCTGTGGCTAAATGCTAAATTTGATAATGGAAACAGATACTCAAATTGTGAATTCCAGGAAAATTCATTGTGGTTCCAACCCTCTCTGTTTTTCAGTCAAACAGGTTTCCCATGACCATACTACACAGATCTTTCCTCTTGGGCCATCACCCAGCCCTGTTCCCTCCACAGGGATGAGCTGGGGATTTCTAAAGTGCCCTGACACAGACTGACAAAATTTCCTAGGTCTCCTTTGCTACAGATGATTAGGGAATGATTATATATTTCCTTGTTTTGCACAGGTGCTTCTGGTTTGATTCTGTTGTTCTGGGGATAAAATACGAGAAAGAAAGAATTATAGCTTGATAGGGAGAATTCTCATAAACCAAACAAAAAAGCCCATTTAATTTCTTTAAAAATTCAAATTTCCTACAGAACCTCTATTGATACCTTTGTTACAAGTGAAAGCTCCAAAGTTTCTATTTTGAAAGGTGTTTCAGTTTTTTATCATATAAAGGCTCCTGTGAATCTGGGTAAACAGTAATGAGTTTCTTTCAATCGTTTGACAAATACAAAAGAAGCGAATCTCCACCGGCTAATAAGAATTAAAAAGAAAATTGTAGTCTACCTGGTCTCCTGCAAAAAAAAAGATTTTCCTAAGAAGAATTGGTAGATCTCCAAGTGACAAAATATTTTTGCTTTAGATGAAACAATTTTCTCAGCTTTAAAGCAGTTCTTTAGAAACAATTAAACACAAATTTGATATGAATGCCCTCCCATGCTGATCCCAACATTAAAATACTTCACAGTCAAAAGAAATACATCCTGTATTATATTAATTTGTACAATCTTAGTCTATAAACCTAGACTAGAATTAAATGTGTCTCTGAAGCCTGATTGAATAGAAATTTTCTTTTTAAATTAAACCACTTTACAACAAACTTTTCCTTTTTTTATTCAATCTCTACTTCTAGACTCCTCTAAGCAATGTTGTTTTATTTTAGGAACGCTCTTTTAGTCAATTATTTAAATTGTAAAGCTGTACAACAGCATATAGTCTGTAGGGATATGTTTTGTACCGAGGGGTCATTTATTTATGAAATTTCTGTGCTCTATGCCTGTTAAAATATTGATGTTATTTCCCTTTGGCTCCTTTTTCTGATTTAAGTAAAATAGTAGGTATTGAATTGAAGTAATTTACAGATTAGCCATTATAATGAAGTCTTATTTAAGCATTAAGATGAATCAAAAGAGGCAGGGGTTTTGGAGAAGTGCAGCTGTTATGCAGGCAGGAATCCCGGGAGGAAACTTGGGTGAGGTCTCACCCACATGATGGTTTAAACATGGTCTACCTGGGTTACTTTCTCTTGGGAAGGAAATGTCAGTGTTATCTGCACCCCTCACTGCCCATCTCTCCCGAGGGGGTGCCACACAGTTTACAGCCTCCCCTCACAAATGCCTTTGATTTAGAGTTTGTGGTAAAGTGGAAGTGTCAAGGTGATTCATCCCTCTGCCAGCACTGACAGCTGTGTTACACACAGTACCCGGGAGCTGATGGGCTCAGGAATGAGGCATTCCAGGGGCAAAGGGAAAGGCTTTCTTGTCACTACAAACAGAGCCTGCACCTACACTATTCTGAATATTTCCAGGGACTAACAGCATTCTATCCCCTTGCAAGCTTGCCTGAAAAAGAAATTTTGTTACCATGACTAAATTTAAAAAAAAGGGGAAGTGATAACAAATATATTGGTTTCATAAAAAAGCCCCAAACCCTCTTGGTTATCCCTTGATCTCTCACATTTTAAACAACAACCACTGCTAGCTAAAAGTGTTAGTGTAATTTTGCTACAAATCTTGCAGAGTGTTCCTGAAGTGTCTCAACACATTCCCATTCGTTTATGGCAAATTATCGCCCATTTTCTATTTTGTGATTTGTCACTGCTACTTTTACCAGGCAGCTGCTTTTCTAAGGTTCTCATATTAGTAAAACATTTCCTAGATGCCACCATTTTGTAATCTAATTCCTGTTTTTCCAGCCATACATGAGAAATGAACCTTGCTGGTCAAGTTGAGTGATGGACATGGTTGTGGCCTGAGGTGTCATTTGTAAAAGAATGAATTATTAAGAGAGGTAATAGGAGCAACCTATGATGATACAGTGTCAACTAGAGCTATTTGTCCTTCAAAATCCCTGCTTTTATGGATTAAAAATAGTTGTATATTCAAAAGCAATCTGAAATTCAGTGTTTCAGTTGTTGATATGTCAGTAATTTATCCAAAATAGTCCATACTTTGTCATAATATTCCAAAAATATTGCAAGTTCATTTAATAGTGTGCTATGCTTTAGAAAAATACATAGTTCCATTTCAGAAAAAATGTTACAATCAAAGTTTTCTTGGTGTCCTTGGTATTTTGAAGAAGACAAGAGACTTTAAAATTCTAATATATGGGTGTTTAAAGAGCTTTAGAAACTACATTAATATGAAAAAAAATATGAAGAAAAAATTTTCTTTTCCATAATCAAACTATTGGAATACCACAGCCTGGAGACCAAAATGCAGCTCATGAAGTAATAAAAGAAAACCTTTCTGTATATATTTGATCAGCTTTGAGATGCAAGTGCAGAGAGAAAATTCTAGTCTGCAATTCCAACTTCTAAACAGTTTATAAGGAACAATTGGATCATGAGGCAGCCTGTGGAATCATCAAAGGTGGGTGTCAGGACCTGCTGTATTTGAGTCAGGGCTCGACACCTGACTCTGCAGTCTTAGGAAATTTGATTTTCCATTTCAATTTTATACCTGTAATGCCACACTTTCACATAAGCTTATAACCAAAGGAAGAAATGTCAGCTTCAAAATGTGTAAGTAAAATCTGGGACCTATTGTGATCCATGAAATCCTAATTATCTGGCTGACTGTGCAGTGTACAAGCACAGTTTGATCACTAATTTTAATATATCAGGTGCCATAAAATTATTTCAGAATCCTATTATGATTTTAAGTTCTGATCTGGGAATTAGAAACCTTAAAATATGGTTAATAGATCCTTTCCTATCTTGCCAAAATGAGCTTCTACGAGTAATTAAAGGAAAATAAGGGGTGAATGGAGGGATGAAAGGACAGACTTTGCAGGGTGCAGGCAGGAAAGCACATAGTGTAGGAATATTTCGGAATTGGAATCACTTCAGGAGCTAATTTAGAGGTTTTCTCTGGATATCAGATGACCTGGTGGGACATCAGTACAGCAGGTACCTTACATGGCTCCACTGAGGTAAGAGTAAGATCTAACCTTGTTAGATCTCCAACATTCTTTAGGGAATGATGAGTAGCAAGCTCAAACATTCCTTCTCTAATATTTACCGGCTGCTTTGCTGAACATCTGCTTCCTAACTTCAGTCCAAAATTTACCATTAAAACTATGTGAAGAAATAATGTAAATAAATAATGACTGGAATAATTTTTTCCTAATACTAAATTCCAATATTCTTTTGCATGTTGAAGCTGAGCAACTTCATTATTCTTTAGCATTTTCACTAAGCATTAAATTCAGATTTAGCAATTAGAATATTTATGTCATTAATCAGAATTTGGACTTTAATCAATAGGTAACACGAGGAGATATTCTCATGATACGTTAGAAAATAAGGCTGGCATTGCAATTTTGGAAGGATGTAGATCAGGAATGTGGGATATGCCATGCTATGAGAATTTGGTACAACATGGATCTGACACAGTCAGCCTCTGGTACATGAAAATACTCTAGGGAAGTGTCAGTGTGGGCTTGCTGTAGTCTCATTATGGACACTGCTCTCACCTTCTAAAGTGCCCTTCAGTTGCCAATAACAAACCTGTTCTGAAACAGGAAAATCCTGAGGGAAATCAGAAATTTTAGTGACAATGATTAAGTTATTTTTAACTAATAATATGAGTCTCAACCCCTCTAAACATAAATTGTGAAGGCAGCTAAAGAAATATTTCACTGCTACTTTTCCCATTTTCCTTGTGACTCCTGGCCAGCTTATTGACACTCTTCCCTGTGATATTTAGTTTCTTCCTGAATGAACCAGTGTTTTTACAGAAAGGGACACTTTGTTTTTCTGGTCTTGAGGGAAAACCCCTGGCCTTAGATCTCCAAAGAGCAAGTATTCAAATGACTGCTTATAAAATAGCATAAAAATTGAATTTGTCATAATCTCCTGTAAAAATATTTTCCTAAACTGCAAAACACTTTAGCCTCAATATTTCAGAAAGCGAGTTCATTGCAAGAATCCTTCAAATTTGAAAAAGCACATCTTTGATCTCAAACTTTACCTACAAGGCACTCTTTGACTATGACCTTTGGAGCAGCTCAGTTTCTAAATTCTGCCTGTTCCTTTATATTGCCATATTTGCCCATTCTTACACATTCTTTTTCTTAAAATATAGACATATTTATTTTGAAAAGCTGGATGATTTTCTCCAGTTAACTTTTCTTTTGTTGATGAAACTGTAATAATTTTATAAATAAACTTAATAACTTTTTAAAACTACTATTGTGTCTATAGTTTGGTCAACAGACAATTGTTCAGAAATGAAAATGTCTAATTTGCTCTTTCAGAGTAAATCCAGCATCTGGTGCAAAGAAATAACGTGAATGCCTATCTTTCATCTGAGTTTCAATAAAGCAAGGCATTATTCTGACAGTCATCCATCATGTAGCAGGGTTGTTCAAGAAATGTGAGTAAAAATCAGTAAAACAGTGGAAATATTTAAAATTCTTTAAAAATGTAAGTGAATTATTAACATAATTCAAGATAATCAGAGTGAAAATACGTTAACATTTTACTGAAACACACATTTCTTTAATCCGTGCTCCATAAATTCCATCTCTGCAGCGTGTACTGAGTGGAACTTCACTCAGAATATTTTTACATAGTGCATTTAATTTTAAACCATGGACAACTTTTCCTTGAGACTAAAAGAAGAAATATGATTTGAAAAATAATTGCCAGAAGTGAAAACTCGTGGATGTTGCACTAATACAGCATTACTAAAATTCACTACTTATTATGCACTTATTTAAGGTTTGAAACATATTCCAATCTGGTCATTAGACTTCAGCACAAATACACTCCAGAATAACCTCTCCATGATCAAAGTCAATCAAAATAATGTTTCAATTGGCTGATTGTAAATGTCTGTGTGTTAATTCTGTAACATTTTTATAGCACTGATAGCATTTAAAACAAGCATTAGGTTGGTTTTATGGGAGATGTGCATCTGAAGTGGAGACTGAACCACACACAGATCTGTGGAAAGAAATCTAAACTCCAATGTCATTATTCAAAAACATTTCATCACCCCAGATGTCTTACTGCAAAATCCTCTGACCAACAAAACAAATCATTCTAAAAACACTGTACCCCACTTTTTTCACAATTAAGAACTCAAAGTATTGCTGAAAAGCCTTTTTCACTTTTTTTTTCAAACTTTATCAGTCTAATATATTTCAGTTTTTTAGTTTTCTTCCTTAAGTTACGTGATTATCATGTTCTCATATTATAAGTAAATCCTAGGCAGTAACTTGGGATAACTGAATTTCATCTCTATTTGTGGCTACTTTTGTATTTATATTTCTGAAATGAGAAACCCACCCCATAGTCCACACGATGATTTAAGGGACACTCATGCAGTTTTTTCACATTTTTACTGATAATAGAGTGAGAGAGGAAAGGCTTAATCAAGCTACAAAAACATGAAAGGGGAAAAAAAAAAACCCCAACCCTCTTTCACATCGATTTTCCACATTAAAATTCTTTGTCTGTTTCAAATTTAAAAGCAAGTAATAGCAAAAATATGCACTGGGTTCTGTCAGACACAAAGCAGCCCTGGCTGCTGCAGACCATCCATACAGATCACTGGTGCTCTTTTCCCCAGTGAGCTCTCAGGAGCCCAAATCCCTTGGGTGATTCCCAAAATGCTGCACATCCTCCTGGCCGTGCCAAAGCAAACTGTGCCAAATCCGTGTTTCATACTCTGTTTGCACATATATTACACCAATCCTGCCGAGGACAGAGGTGTGTTTTCTGGGATGTTTGCACTTGGCTATGTAAATTCTCAACACTCAGCACAGCCAAAAACCTGTTTCCTTCAGCTGAAATTGATATCACAGGGATAATTTTTGTTTTGATAAAAAAAAACCCCTTCAGTTGTTAAACCCGAGCTTTAATTATTTACATAAGCAGAAGTTGCACTAAATCATAGGTGTTTTGCTTGTATATAGACTGAATTGTAGTCAATAGTTTTTACTCATATGAAAGAATTCTAATGAGATAATGCTGGGTAAAATGATATGTCACATTTTCTAGAACTAAAAAATATTAAATCTGAAATCTCAGTAGAACATAAATCAAATTAAGTGCTGAACTCAGCTCAGCAACAGTTCAATTAATTCAAGGTTATAGCCAAGATTTTGTTTTTTTTGTTAAAGACTGAATCAGTATCATAAACCCCAAATTTCACCTTGCTGTGAGGTCACTCTTGTAATTGTAATTTAAGACAACAGTGTTGAAATTGAAATTCTGAATGAAATCCTGACAGGCTTTTTTCATTTAGGGTTGGGGGGTTTTTTTAGTAAATGAAACAAATAATACAGCAGCTCAAAAGCTATTAGAGGGAAATCAAACAAATTATACCTAGGAAGTATTAAGCAAACACTCATTTCCAATATTTAAATATAGTGTATTTCATCCCAACTGCCTTTGCATCTGTGTAATAGCACAATTAATGTGTCTTCCATGGATTACTTCATGGAAAATAACACTTTCAAGAGAAATTAAATATGGATACAACCTTCTGGCTCAAGATGTCCCTAAACTGCAGATTGCTTGAAGTGTCTCTGGGGACAAGGCAGGAGTGTCTGTGCGCTTGCTTTGCTTTTTAAAGTATTCCAAGACATCCTCTCAGGTCCAAGCGCTGGAGGGAAAGGCAGAGCCCATGGACACCAGTCATTCAGTTCTCAGCAAGGTGACTCTGGAGTATTTTTGTACCATACATTTGTTCTTGAGAGAGAGAAGGGACTGAGAACAGCCTTTAATAAAGGGACACAGATGTTGGTGTTTATTGCACCACCTGAGCTAATTAAAATTCTTACCTTTTTAAAAAAGAAAAAAGCTCCCCGTGGGAATGAGAAGTGGCTTTAAAAAAAGGAAAAAATTACAGATGGGATAATGAAAAAGGACTATTTTCAAAATAAACTATTTGGTTTAGGGTTTTCAAGGAAAAAAATGAGCATCGTGAACCCAATGTCCAATTTGTGAGCTTTCTTTGTCTGAATTAGGACATAAGGAAGTGGGTTTGTCAGAAAAGGGCCTGAAGTTCCAAGAAGTTCCCCAGCACCTTGTAGTGGATGAGAGCTTTTGTACTTAGCATTTAAGAGAGAAAAGATTGGAAGAAAGGATGCTGTGCATCTTGAACACTTAAAGGTGACAAGCTTTGGCAGATAAATACTGTCATGGTATTACTGTTGCTGCACGAATCCTAAAGAAGATGAAAAATCTTGTCGAGTATTTCCCAGATGCTGCTGAGCTTTGCTGCACCCACAGGGAATTCTGAGCAAGACCCACGAAGAAATATCAGTTTCCCTGAAGTGATCTATAGTTACAAAAATTCATACCTCAGTAGGAGGGGCACCTCTTTTTTTTTTAATGTAATTTTTTATTTTCAAACACTAAATTCTTTCTGTGGTGAAGTAGTTAATGAATATAAATTGAACAACCCCCTCCCATATTTCACTGAACTGCTCTTGAAACCAAAATGTCAGATAAAAGAGAGAAAAAAAGCTTTAATCTGAATTAGTTTTAGAGTCAAATTCTTTTGTAGAGATAAAAGATATCTGTTCACAGATAGGTTGCTGTTTACCTAACAACTAACAAATATTTTCTGAAGGTCTGAGAATTTTCCATACCATCTTGATACAATTGAATGGAAGACCCATTTAGCCTAATGAGCATTAAGATTAAATCATTTACTCACAGATCAAAGGAGATTTTAATTATGTAAACGAGTTGTTCAGAAACACAAAGTGTTCCATTAAGCTTCACAATTAATACATACAATATTTATGAGTTCAGACTTTTTTCCTTGTTAAAAATTGATTGTTACATCAAAAAAAGTTTCCCTAGATGCACTGATTGAAGGAAAAATATTTTAAGCCATAAAAGTAGCAGGCATGCAAAAGATTTTACTGCCTTTTGCTTTTCCTTCTCCTCTTCTTTTTTCCCCCTCTTTTCTTTTTTGTTGTTGTTGCTCTGAGCGTCTTGTCACCAGATGTTCATTATGTGGACCAAAATATTGAGTTCATATAAGTACTCAGAACATGGTCATACCACTGCAGGCACATTACTGGGGTCCTAAAAAGGACTGGGGCAAAATAAAGCACTTCTGAAAAAATCCCAGTTTAAGGTCTCCATGATTTCTATTCTTTAGAATATGAAACAACAACCAGTTACATGGTGCAAAAAGGAACTGGGGTTTGGTTCATTGGTGTGTACCACAAATTATTTTTCATGCTCTTTTTTTTTAAGAGGGAGCAACCTCGGGTAAAATGAAGCCTAAAAGGCTCCCATCCTGCTTCCATATTCTGACAGATATTACCTTTCAGTAGCACAAACAATTCTGCACAGGATGGATCCTTAAATCACTATAATATTTCTAACAGGCAAGATTAAAATAAATGCAAAGAAAACAAATGATGGAAAGAATGCTGATAAAATATGCAAGCTGGATTAGTTATAGAGTAATTTATTTCTACTAGAAGTTCTACTTAGGAAAGCAAATCAAAAGAATGGAAATTTGCTGACACTAAGTAATCCTGCAAAACACAGAGACTGGTTGTAGGAAAACTGATGACTACTTAAGAGGGATGAAAAATCCATTCAAATTCTTAAGGCCAGAGGTTTGCATTAGAAAAGCTTTTGACAAGATTAGTTTCTAAACTTAAAGAAACTTAAAGAAACCATTAAAAAAATGGTGAAGGCAGATTGCTTTTACTAAATGTGCTGGGGCAAAATTCTACCCTTAGTTACAGAGTAAGGTCCAAGAGACCAAAGCAGATTACTACTGAAGAACCTGAGAGTCCACACTGCTTTTAATCAGACTGAGCAGCTTAGTTATGGAGGAGACTCAGAGGCACTGACAAATGTCGAAGTTTGACCAGAACAGTCACTGGTGATTCCATGTTAGATTTACAAGGAAGAAGCATAAAATATTTAAATATGTTATGAAATCTGTACCATTGTGTCAGTGAAAAATTCCAATACCTTCAACATTCTGTCTTAACAGAGCAGCTGAAGTTTTGGTGTTTTTTTTTCTTTCCCTTTTTTTTTTTTTCATGTATTAGGGACTCATACTTTAGCTCTTTCACTCAATATCATGATCTTATGATTGATCTTATTTATTTTTGGTTTGTGTGCAACTTGAAGCTGATGCCAGAGTTATTCTAATTATAACACAGTCAACAGAATGACAGAAATCTTATGTCTTGGAACTCCATAAATAATTCAATGGCATAAATGGAATTCAATAGCTTATATTCACTGCAGTTCTAATGCATCTACAAATTTAAGGTCAGTTTCCAGGTATTTTCCAGGTATTTACCTTTCTATTGTAATCTAGTTGCATCCTAAAACAGAATCATCTGCCATGCTCCTGAAGCTCCTGCTTTTGGATACAGATGGCTGGAGAGAAAGAGTTTAATTCACTACCCGTCTATTCACTGTCTATCAAAATAAGTGTGAACGTAAATGATCCCAATCACTTTCCTGCATGGCATATGCAAACTGAGAAATTCCAATGTCTTTTTCCTTTCAGTGAGGAATCAACTGATAATACTTTCAGTAACTTCTCATTACTTCTTTTTTTCATCCCCAGCACTCTCATTTTCCATTATCTGTCCCTTTCCCCAGCCTGTACACAGAGAAGCTCTCAACAGACAAAGCAGTGATGCTGCAACACATTCTTTCTCCAAGGTGAGAGACAACATATTCTCACATCCAAGGTGGAGGTAGCCAGGGAAATGTGCTTTGGATAACACTCATCCCATAGACCCAACCCTGGAGTCACCACTGGTGGTTCATGCGCTGTGCAAAGCTCTTCTGCGGAAGAAAGCAAAGTGCACAGCTGTGAAGGCTGAGAAGAGCTGTGCCATTAAGGGAGATGAGGCTCTGGGCTGGATTCAATCTGGCTGATTAAGATTTTCCCAGGGGACTTCAGCTGACAGTCTCCAAGCTGTGATCCCTGTCTGCACCCTCTGTAAAACTGGGTGCGTCCTCACTACTTCAGCGCTCTCGTTTTGGTGGGCAGCTTGTTACTCAGAGACAAAATAGATCTCTACATATAGCTCCTGCCATATGTTCAACAATTTTAAAGACATGGACTCTGGTTAAGTCAAAGTAGTTAAGCACATAAGCTGGGCAGAAAAGGATAGAAACAGAGGGAGGTTTGGAATTGCTTTGGAAACATTTAAATGATCTGATTTTCCTGTGTGTATGACAGCCAGGAGAAGGGAGCAGAAACAGGAAGGTGAGGTGGATGAGATTCTAAGAGGCTTTTCAATTGCCTTAGGGCTGCCTAATGTACCAAAGAGACAGGACAAAATATGCCATCAGCGCTGCCTCATGGACTGGTACGTCACCTTTGAAGTGCTGATACTCAAAACATGCATTCCACAGGGTTTTTCCAGTCCACAAAGAATTAAAAGGAAGCAGTTTCCGAAGTTAATGTGTTTTTTTTTCTTCATTCTTGTATATTCAATAAAAGACAAAAAAATTCTGTCTTTCAAAAACACCATTTCATGCTTTTCTGGGAAGGTGATTAGTTTTTGGAGGCACTTTTTAACATCCAACTATATCCACTGCAAAAGTAAATACATAAAGAGTACTGGTTATGTATCCATGCCATTGTTATTTCCACAAAGTTATGTCTCTCTCAAACCAAGGAATCACATGAAAACTTGTCACACTCCTGTTCCACAGATCTGCTGCTTTTAATATCTATCATTTACATATTCCAGTTAAGTGGCAGAAGAAAGAAGAACAGATCAGAGCAGGGAATATGGCCATTGAGCCTCTCTTGCTGTCACTGCAATATTTTCTGCAGTATATTGTTTAGACCTTTTCTCTGCCCACTCTTAAATGACTCCAAAAAAGAGCATTCATCAATTTTATTGGAAAATAATTCCCTAGTTTAGCAGCTGACAACCACAAAAAAACCCCCCAAACCCCCCAAAACAACAAAAAGTTTTCCAAAGTTTTATCCCATTACTCCAGATGAAACTCTGTGCCATCCCAGATGCTTACTCTTTTAATTCATGTGTATAGACTCTCCTTATATTCTCATGTGTTTAGTCTTTAACCAGTCCAAAAATGGTGAACATGATGTACTTCTTTTTAGTGCACTCTCTGATAAGTATTCATTTTCTTTTTCAGGGTGCAAAGTCAAGTAGGGAGACAGGGAATTGAATAACATAGAAAAATAAATTTTAAATATTCACAAGACATATATGTGTATATTCCTTAACTGGTTTATAACAAAGATACTACTTAAAAAAATTATGTAGTAAAAAAGAAATCACACCGAGCTTCCATCTGAGGCAAACTAAAGCATTCAGGCCCGTCGTTAACCCTTGTACAACAACTTGAACATGAAAGAAAATCCATTTTATCCACCAAAATATAACCTATACAAGAAGAATTAAAAGGAATAGAGGTAAAAAGATAAAAAGAGATGAGGCTACTGTGTAGCTTTAAAAAACCTCAGAGCTATTCAAACAAGAATTGAAAGTGAATGAACTTAAAACCTGCCAGATTATTCAATTAAAAAGTCTTAGTCCAGTTTCTACACTGTTACTTTCAGTGGGATTACACAAAGTAAAGATATTTCTGTGTCATTTGCTGCTCCCTAGTGGAGATCAAACAAAATTTCAAGGTTAAGAAGAGCAAGAGGGAAAAAAAAGCGCCGAAGACCAATTATTTGTAAATTTTGAGCTATAAGGAAATCTCAGTTACCGAGAAGAAGGTCTGACCCAGTGTCACATGACCCTCATTTCTGAGGTGCAAAAATGTAGTTTAAGTAAATATGGGAACACATGTTTACTTATAACTATGTGCAACAACAGTTTAGGGTATTTAGATGTTTAAAGCTCCAATTTCATCTAGAAAAACACCCTTTTGCATCGTGGATCAAACTCCCTATTGAAATTCACAGGTGGAATCATTTGCCTTCAGAAGAGGAGAAACCACAGATTAATAAACTGATGATGTGTGACAACAGTTCAACATCCCAGTTATTTATATTTGCTTTGGACAAGGCAGGAATTGCAACAAAACTGAATAAACACAGTGGTATAACACCATTTGCACCAAGTGAACTAAGATCTGTACCCAGCTACCTGTTGATGCCCTTTGGTCAATTTATTTTGTAAATTCTCTAGTTCCTCCTCCCTGGTTTTATGTTTCTCTTCTCTTTTGCTGTTGTTTGGTTTGGTTTTTAACCCAAAACTTCAAACCAACAGGCTCACAGACCCAAATGCAACTGCTTCTTTTTGCATTCTTGATAGCTATGCTGCAAGACCATTTGAATTTTAAATGAATATTATCATACCTGTGACAGTCAGTCACCACAGAGGAAACTGTAACAGAAAAGGAGTTTTAAAGAGATGACCAAAGACTGCTTGTATCATCTATTTCTTTTTTAAATTGTCCCTTTGAAAACATGAAATATGAAAAAAACCACCAAAACCAAGAAGAAAACAGGATGTTTTCTTATCATTTTTCTTCCACCTATGCTAATATATTAGAAAGCCTGTGCAACACTGCAGTGAAAACAGGAAAAACTGACTTTATCTGCAAATGAGAAAAACTTGGTAGGTGGCTGCAAGCTTATGGAGAGAGAAACGTGGAATTTAAAATGCTGAAAAATAGGGGAAATATCTGAGTCCCCTCCTCCAATTCAGGAAGTGACTGAGATTTTATACCCAAGTGAAATGGTTGAGTAGATAAATAAGATAAATACCAATCTGAGAATAAAGGAGAAGGTTTCCTAGGCCACAAGCCAAGCACCAGCAAAGTGCTGTTCCTCTGGGAAAGTGCAATGGCTGCACCTCTTGCTGTGCTGTAAAATCAGTAACATGCCCTGGGAAAGCATAGAAAGTCTTCTGTGGTCATACAGAAAAGGCTTTAGCTGAAAGACCAACTTTAGTTAAAGGGTGGCATTTCCAGATGAGGACAAAGTAAAGCAGAGCCCAGAGAACCTGCACAAGGTCTGGGGATTGGCATCTCCAAAAGGGAGGGAAGGGATTAGAATAATGAAGGCACATGCCAGAGGATGCCCCATCATTCACAACAGGTTCCTGCTGCTTCCTTTCCTCCACAGCAACAACTGAATTTCCTTTGCTTATGGACTGTTTTCCCTGCTGTCCTGTGGAGGTGATCGGAACTCGGGATCTGGGTGGGACACATTTCAGGACATGCACTGCAAGTAATTCATGGCTGTTCCAGGGATGGCAGGAATATGTGTCATAGACTTGAGAGATTTGCTTTGAGTTCCGTTTTCTCTCTACAATTTGCTGGTCTTGATTGGAACATGTCGTGCCCTGTAGATGCTTTTGGATCCTTTTTTGGAAGTGTATAGATTGTCTTGGTTAGCTAATAACTAATTTTTTTTTTGTTTTTGTTTAAGGAGCAAGAGTTTTTCCAGAGGCTCTGGACATTAAAATTATTTTGAAAAATTTAGAATTCCAATGGTTATTCCATTTTATACAACAGACCACTGTAGAGGTAAACAATGCTTTCTTGAATATAAATGAGCAGTTCATAATGAAATTAGTGAGAGTGTTCCTTATGTATCAAAAACCCAAATTTGGCTCCCCTATTCTGCATTGGTTGATGAAATACACTTTAAACCCTAGACATTTAATAACCCTAAAAGCCTGCAGAGCAAAATGAAAAATCGCTGTACAAAAAGAAGAAACTTTTTTGCTTAACCTGCACAACTTCGTAAATGTGAATATTCCTGTCCTAATGTAGAGGTTCTGTTTGTTTGTTGTTGCCTCTTCCATGAAATTGATTCCCCAATTTCCTTGAGTGCAGAGATGGGCTTGTTTGCTTTCTCTAATCACAGAGGAAAAAGCAATAAATTATATACAAGCAGAATGCATTTACAGTCTCTTTATGCAATTGGTACAGCATGTGCATTTCTGGCTAATTCTTCCTTTAAAATCACATCATGGTCACCAATTCACCTTGTTCTCGAATCTTATCATTTGTACAGGTTTTGCTTTTGGAGGAGCAATCAAAATGTGGGAATTCTCCAATGTCAGCTGTGAGAAACCTGCCTCACTATCACCAACTACACACTGATTTGCTGTTGAGCTTTCAAGGATGATTCTCACACATCTAAAAATTCCTCTATTTTAAATGGCATTTGGAGCACCTGATTTTCAGCTGGTTCCTACTTTAGGTGAAAGAAAATTTTCAGTGGCAAAAATGCCTTGAAAAATTTGGAATTGACACTCAAGGCTACTCGGAACATTTATGAGTCAGATACTTAAATACGTGTTTGGCAGCTGCACTGCAGAGAGACAGAACTTAGTCACATATTCTAGACCTACTCACAATTCTTATTCACCATTTCCATTCTTCAACATTGTCATTAAAATGTGATGTACTGGTCAAGAAAGTCATTAAGAATATCTGATAGGCAATGGTTGATGTGTGAACTGTGTCATTTACTTAAAAATTCCTCTACATGCATTCTCACAATAAAGAAGGAGGATTTTGTCAAGAATAAGCCCATTTTTGGATTCTCTATGATGTTTCCCTTATATTACTCTCCAAACAAGCCATAATGTATTTATTAAATACTTGCAAGTTTAAAACCTCACCTCATTTCCCATTCATACAAAGCAACTTGTGTTTCTGTGCACATTTGGACAGACACAACACCTTCAAGTAACAGCATTTACCTTGTTTATTGGAATCTTCAGCAGTTTTTAGTTTATTGCCCTGTGCAGTCAAATAGAACTCAATACCTTATTTATAGCATGCATTTTATTGTTTCGTAGCTGCTTTTTTTCATTGGCAGGTTCAGTAATTACTGTACTGTTGTGCAGAGCAAGTGCAACATATTAAGCTTACTGTGAGCACAGATAAGTGAAACTTTAAGAACTCAATGAAATAAACAAAAAATAGTTTAAAAAACAGGGAAAAGGTTAAAAAAGATCAACCTATACAACAGCAAGAAGACCATTGGCTAAAAAAAAGCCAAGAAAAGATGAAATTTGCCAGTATGAAAAATTTCTAAGTGTTCTACGCATGAAATGTTGATTTGAAAGAGCAGGGATTGGCTGATAAAAAAAAAAAGCTACAGTGTTAGGTCCTCATTTCCCTCCCTGTAATCAACTTGCTAAATAAATGCCATAGGGCACCAAAATCACCTGCAGAAACCAGAACCATCGTCACACTTTGGTCTCCCAGAGCTGAGCTCATCTTCACTGAAGCCCTTTTAACAGCATTTACATCTCCCATATTATTGCCTGCTACTCTGATATTTATATGAGATTATTAATTATTCATTTGTTATATTGACCTAATGCTTTCCTAATTTGACTGTTTCAATTTATAAACACTTGTTTAAAAAGCAAAAACAAACCACAAACCGAAAAACCAACATTAACACTGGTTAATGTCAAACTGACTTTTACTTGCAATATAACCCCTTCCTCCTTTTCCCTAAAATAGTCACTATTATTACAAGTGACAGGTGTTTTTCCATGTGGGTCCTCATGATAACAAAGAAAAGAAGACTCATCATATTGTATTTTGTGACCACCAGTGCAATATCAATATTAAGCAGAGAATGATCTCAGAGGAACAACAAAGAGCCCTGGCTGAAAGAACTATCCAACATTTCCTTTAATAATGTTATCTGCTCCATTCAAGGCTCAGACAGGAACAAAGAAGAATGTTTGCTTTCTGCTCTCATTCTTTTCTGGAGGGCAGAAGAGGTGAATGCCACACACCTTTTATGTGTCAAAGTCCTTCATGTAGCATCACCAGTTCCCTGTATTTTGAAGGTACTATTCAGCCTCCTGTTATTTGACAGCATTTAAAGATATAAAAGTACATCTCAAGAATAACATTCACACCATGGGAAGGACACAAGGTAACAAATGATCTGTGCAGTGTTTTTACAGAGGGAAACGTAAGGTGCTCTCATCAACCTCTGAGGTCTTTTTGCCAATCTGAGTGCTCAAAAAAAGCCAAACCTGCCTTGAAAAACAAAAAAAACCTGTGGAACAGCTTTTGGAAGTGAAGTGTAATGACACTGGACATATGATCTCTCAGTCTACATCTCAGCTTTGCTGCTTGAACTGCAAGGTGAAAATAGTATGAAATACGAATATGACATTCCTTGATCTAACCACTACCTGGAACAAAGAAACTCACTCAGCTGCCAAAGGCAGCACTTAGCACCAGTTTTTAATGGAAAGTGGACCTTGAATTTTGGGATTGAGACATACATTTTTCCCAGTTTTCTATTCCTGAATTAAAAATCAGCAGGTGTGTAGGTACAATATATGTCAGCACTAATGTTACTTGCACCACAATATACTGCAAAATTCAAGATCAGCCCATACAGCCCCCCTGCACTAGAGAGCAAGGAATTCAATGTGCAGGAAACTGGAGGATAAATATAATTTTTTATCAATTTCTTTCTATGGTTTTAATAGGATTTTTTTTAGGTGTATGAATTTTAATTTTAAAAATAATTTTGTAGTGATATAATTGACTAGAATATGGTGGAGTTAGAACTGCTAGCAGTGCTTTATCTCCAAGTCACCAAGAGAAAAAGACATAACTAAAAGGAATTTTTCTGCTAAAAGCTTAGTAGCATAGTGAACAATTCCCATTGCTGAATAAAACAGGAGTTGCTCTCTATATTGAACATACCTTAAAAGAAAGCATAAGCAATTAAAAATTGACAAGACTGCTCTAATGGAATGATAATGGCTATCAAGGATAATGGCCAACCAGATAATAAGCAACTGAACTAATAGATCAATTAAATCTATAAGTAAATTTGTGCACTCTTTGTCACAGTGGTTGCTCCAAGAGAGGATATTCTACACAGAACAATCTTCCACAGCCAAACAACTCCTGTCTCAGAAATTCAAAGATAAGGAATAAAAATTGTGAAAACAAGTGTTTAGCTGCACAAAGACAGTAAGAGTATTTTGTAGGAAGTATAAAATTTACTTTTGACCTGCTGGGATTGAAGAGTCATAAAGAAAATTTGGCGTTTTTTTTAGTTTTCTTATTTTTCCTCTCAGCAAGTCTATATATCCTCAGAAAGCTCAAGACAGGTTTGGACTAAAGGGAACGTTGAAATCCTTGTTCCCCTCGCTAAAGAAGCGACACCTCCATGCCAGCCCTTGCTGTTAAGTATCTGAACCAACCAGATGTACCAGTGTTTTATTTATTTTGTGCATTGCAGGCTCACAGGCTGCAGTTTATCACGGTGACGGCTGAATCCATCACCCTCTACCTGGAGCTATAATAGGAGTGCTCTCAAATCAACAAGTCTTTCCTTCAGAGTAACTGAACTGTAAATTGTCCTTGACCAGTCAGACAAACAAAAACAACCTTCCCTGTTAATCTGCTGAAGACAAACAGTTCACTGTCTCTCTTCCCCTGAAGAAGGATGTCTGTGGCAATGGTGGTTTATCTGTCACATCCTTCACACGGTGCAATTCTGCTTTCAGGTTCAAAAGCTTAGTGAGATACTGAGAAACAGATACAATCCGACCTCTGTAGGTGTAAATAATCATTTTGTTTCTAGGAAAAGAGGGCTTTTCAAATGAAAATTAGGTTTTCCAGATAATTAGAATGTATTAGGGAAATATAAGGCTTTTTCACTAGACAGGGAGAACTTTCAAGACCATGGGTAGAACATCTTGATAATCCAGTGTCAAACACAGGTAAATTTTTACTCTTGTGCAGGATCAGGAGATCAGTTTCATACAATACAGTTACAGAATTATTTGGGATAATGCATATGGTTCACTATTATAACTTTAGAGACCAGATATATATCTTATGAAATGACTGGAAATAATTTTTATTTAGCCTAAGTGTTCATTGCAGCAACTGAGTGCAGATATTTTCTAGCTTCTCATCACTTTTTGTAACTGATTTTTTAAGGTGTTTTACCAAAAAAAGGGTTCCTGAAAGGCTCCATTAAAGAAATGCTGACACATTATGTTAGAGTATGTTACAGTATCTTGGGTTCTATCAGTCACATTTCATTACTTTTACATAACATGGCTCTATTGATGCAACCTGATGTGACATGTCACACTGCAGTGTCAGCGACAAACTTGGGCTAAAAAGTTTTTGTCTTTAAAACCACTGTCTAGACAAAACACATGAGAAATGACTACACATATTCCTTTATTTATCACCACAAATAAATAATTTAAATTAAGACTAGCACCATGGTTAGCACATAACTCCCTTCCACATTTATGCAGTCAAAGTAGGTAATAGTTAGAGTATTTTACTACTGGCACATCTTTATTCAGAACATCTAGAGGTGCCTGGGTCAACAGCTTCCTATTTATTCAAATTTATATTGACGAGCTTCAGAAGGCAAAGCTGACAAAATGATTAATTATACTTTATAACTCATTGGCAGCCTGCAGTTTAATAGAATTAGCAGAGCTTAAGTTCATCTTTAAATACCATGACGGTTTTAATTTTAAAAATGTCAAATTACATTTTTCAGTCGGTACCAAATACAAGATGACTTATTCCAAATTTAAGGAAAACCCAAAAAGACTAAATAGGCACCAGGTTTAATACAAGATTTTTTAAGACAACTAAAATCTTTGAGGGAACTTATTCACTTCTTTCTTTTTCCCATATTAAGCATCAGCAGTCCCTGTCCAGGCTGTGAGTGGCCCAAGTACAAAGGTACAGGTGTTTACAGTGTTGGTGTGGAGGAGTTCTCCTGATCTATTAAGAATTATTTCAACTTGACAATTGCAAAAAATAATACAGTCAGACTCTACATGGCTAAAGTGAAACAGTTACCAAATTAGGAGTCATGAAGGTATTTTGGTTTAAAGTGTAAAAAGGTCTATCTGGCCCTAAACAGAGGACATGACTATGAGGGGTGTCACATGTGTTCACAAACAGTTCACAATGGTTTTGTTTATACACTTTCTAACAGACACAAGTTTTCTATTATCTTTCAATTTTACTGTGAGATGCTACCTTTTTGCAAAAGTGTATATTAGGCAAAGGGAGTCATCATATTCATGTTAATAAGCATTTCTAAGTGACAATTTTAGACTAAGATGTATTAAATATCAATTTTTATAAGGGATGAAATTTGGCAAAGGTGGACAGCTCTAACAAGAAAAGGTCATTGTGTACAAGTCTGCATAACTCCAGTAACACTTTGCTGTATATTATTTTTTCAAGCCTTATCTAGACCATTTTGAAATTACAGAACTGCAGGAAACAAAACAGTTCACTAAAAACAGCCACTGAAAACATGTGTTTTTAAATGAAACATTGAATTTTATGGAATACCCTCATCCAATTCAGAAAGCACACTGTGCCTTTGATTAAGGCTATTTAAAAGATGAGAAAATAGGAAGTTAATGGAAAATCAGACATTGTGTTTCGATGTCTGAATACAACATTGGTCCTTTGAAAGTTTGGAGGGATATATGTTTGTATGTGTAAATACATATTTGTATATGAACAGGAGCTACTCTTTTCTTAGTTTTGTCAGATTTTACTACTGAAAGCCCATTAAACCAAATATTCATGTGATTTTAGCAACAAAGTCTGATTGTTTTGGCACCCACTGCACTTCCAGTCATGGCAAATGTGCATCTCCTCCATTTTTACCTCCCCCATCTGCACAGACTGTTCAGTGTCCCTGAAACCTTCAGCTGGGGACACACGTGTTCCTTCTCTCTGTGAGCCTCTCCAGCATCACACCAGCTTTTATCCCTCTTTAGGGAAACATCTCTTTTACATCCTGACCTTTATGTATTCCTTCAAGAGGGAACACTTCCAGGGATAATGATGTAGGATTCATGCAGATGTTAAAACTTGTCATAGATGTACTGGTCCTTGTGTGCATTTCCTGAGGAGCTACAATAATGTCACAAAAGTAATCTGCAGTCTTTTATATGACTTTACAGTTCCAAATACAACTGATCATCCAACCTACGTGCTGGTTCTAAACCTAAGTGCTGAATTTAATTTAAATCAGTTTTCCTTGTCCACTTTCTCTCTGTTTATTTTTGTTTTATGAACCCAGCTTGGCTAAGGAACAGGCATTTACATGTCACAAATTGTTTCTGGTTCATCTGCTTTCCCAGAACATGTGACTACACTCACACTTGTAAGAAGATTTGATAAGAAAAATAAGAATATGAATCTAATATTAGTTGTGATTTGGCATGAATCCTAAACTTATTTCACAGTGTTTTACTTCAGACACCTCCTGGTTTACTGTATAGACATACAGGGTGTTAAAAAAAGTAGTGACTTACACAACATACATACCAGGTAGCTTGATCTTACATAATAAAGGCCACTTAAACTATACTTGATGAAGAAATGAGGCCTTAAGGAGGATGCTGCTAGGTAAATTATACAATAAATCTTAATTTTTTTTCTGTAAATTCAAGAGGAATTTAACACCATGACACCAAGAGCAGATGGAAAAGGGAAACCATAAGGAAATATCTCCAAACAGGAAAGGATGGGCTCAAGATGCCCACAGCTCTGCAGTTTGAGGGGTTTGTTTCAGACAGTGCATTTTATGAAACATTGATAGAATTCCCTCCTCACTCCAGCATTTTCTGTGCAGATAGAATGGAAGTAGAAGACTGTGATGACAGGAAAATAGAAAATGGCCATGGCATCTCTGTAGCTCTTTGTCCACCTGTGGGTTCTCACACGTATAAAGAAACCAGATCCCTTGAGATAAATTTAAATCTACCAGAAATTTGCCCGTTGTGTTTTGATCATGGACCTTGTTAGTCAAGAGAGAAGAGAGAAATAAAGAAGCATAGGCAAGCTTTGCCCCTCAGCAGTGAAATATTTGAGTATTATTTTATAGAAAATGCCAACAGGCAGGTCTGCTGGTCCTTCAGGAAGAGGTAATTTTCCACTTAAATGCATATGCATATTAACTTGGGTAATACTGTGCAAATGAAGAAGGCAATCTATAAGAAACTTAAAGCAAGCATCCTGAATGAGATTCCAGAGAGCCAATTCAGCATATAGGGTATACATGACTGATCATAGAGTGATAATGAATAACAATATCGCTTTGATGTTAATTAGTTGCACTTGATAAGGCAATGCTAAAGCGGATTTACAGCAGCAGAGGAAGAAAAATCAAAACCTCAATAATGCTTCCAGAATGCTGAAACCAATAAGGATTTATTAAAAAGCAACCAGAACAAGAAGTCCCTAATTCATGTTGTTATCCAAACTCCTAAGCAAGGAGACGGACCTAACAAAAAATAGAAACAGAAGTATCAAAGGTACAATTTTGCCAGAAATATCTATATAATTTTTTAAAATATTACTACAATACTTCTCTTTGTCTCTTTTACAATCCACATTGAAAAATCCCCAAACCCCAACAGGGCATGAACAGATTTACCCAAGGGATACTCATGGTCTAGAAAATCCCCATTCAACCAGTGAACTTGCTTCCAGCTCTTAAACCTCATTCCTTTTGTTGTTTGCACACACTCATGGCCAGTCAGATATCAAAGTGTTCAAAACTGAGTATTCCTGCTTTTGTATGAGACTAAAAACCCTGAATCCATTTGAAATTCAGGATTTCAATCACCACTGAGCACTTCTCCCAAGGACAGGCAAAGTAGGGGACTCTGCTGACTTATGCCCACTCACACTTATCCCATGTTCTTGGAAAACATCTTGTTGCTGCAGCTTTCCTGCTTTGGCAATTTATGGGATGTCACAACTCAGTGGTACAAGTATAGAAAGAGAAAAATACACGTATGGAAAACACCATAAGAACAAAGGAATAAAACCACTCCACAAACATTCCAAGTATTGGATCAGCAAAATATTTCAGAGAAGGAGGTCTGTAAAACTCCCAAATCCCTACTAAACCATACTTTCAAGAGAAAAACTCATACTTAAGAGAAAACCTCTTAAATTTGGTTAATTTCAGAAGTATATTAGATTATAAAACAAGTTAAAATGATTTTAAATATCAAGTAAAAATTAAGGTTGAAAAAGCTCATGTTTGTCTTGTTAAATGTTAAATTTCTGATAGTTCATCAAATATGCAGTGATTGTGTTTGTAGCATTAGGTTGATCAAATAATAAGAAAAAAATCTTATGCATTTCCTATTAAAAAAAAACCCAAACAGATCATGGTTTGATTTAGGTTCTTATCATCTGATAGCCTTAACTTCATCACTGTGTAAGAAAATGGAGGAAATGATTTATTGTTGACTGTCATTCTTTCTGGAGATGAATAATCTTCTTCCTCAGTATTAAAGTGGCTTTCAGGCAAATCAATCAACCATAGATCATGTCATAAGACTGTCTGCTGATGTTAATAAAGCATTTGGTAATAAGGAGCTTTATGTGTTGTATTTATAGACACAGAAATACTATAATGTGCTGTTTAAAAGGGGACAATCTTGCCTGTGACATTGTTTTAAAACAAAGTTTAACATACATAGCCACGAGTTTTTTAATTATTCTCCAGTATATTTTATGTGCAAGAGAGCAACAGTTGGCTGGAAATGCTTTTTCAAATAAAGGGACCAAGTGAGGATGACAATGGTCAACTGAAGGTACAGACCAAGTAATGGACATCTTGTAAATTAATTATGGTGTTTCACTTTGAAAATTAGCACACCTCCATATCTTGATGTTCCTACATAACCCAAAGACTGCCTTTTAGATTACAAGGAGAAAAAGAGAAGGATTAATGTGGAACAGCATACATAGTTAAGCCTTGCTTTAAAACCGCTTCTTCTTCTTCCATTGTATATATCATAATATGACAAGATAATGAAATGTCAGGACTGCAGAACACACAACATTGCCCAGTCGAACTTCAGCACAAGCACAGGGTAATTTTTGGGTCAGGTATTCACAGAAGTGGATAATTTAAATTATCTATGAATTCTTTCAAGCCACTGAAAATTCATTACCTCCATATCTCCAATAATAAGGAAAAAATGACATTTATTGCAGAATTTAAATATTTAGAGGAATGACTGAGTAATGACTTATGGTCATCAAGTTCAGTTTTGTAATTGAACAATGAAGGGGAAAAGAATTAGAAGTACATCAGGAGGCTTCTGGGACACAGAGAAAGAATTCACTTTCTAAAACCTAAAATTTGGACTTAAATTGCTTGCATATGTCAAATATTAGGAAGTTGGTCTCTATTGATCTTCATGGTTTGGACATGCTATTTGATTATCACTTCTTGAGTAAGGGTTGGGTACTAAGGAACTTACAGAAACAGCATTAAAATAAATGTTTAAATAGCAGTAAAATGAAGGATTCCTCAGAACTTCCTGAGTGACTGTCAGGATCATACCTGTTTAATATTTGCAGGGACAGGAATATCGGGCAGGAGTTTATCGATCGTGCCATGAAAGCACAGACATTTTCCTTATTGAGCAGAGACTTTTACTGTAGCAATGAAGCATCCAGAGCTCCTTGTAGTACTATAAAAATGGATTTTGAACCTCACGTGGTGGAAAATCAGATACATAAAGGATTCAGAAAATCTTTGCAGGACAAATAAAGTGATCTGAGCAAAGTGATCTGAGCAGCTCCCAAGGAAATTGGATATTTCATCGCTGGCAGTTCAAAGATTTAGAGAGTGCAGTGACAAATAGGAAGAGATGATGGGCCATTGATCAGTTTGGTCGGATTTGGAACAACTGTGGAGAAAGAAGCCATAGAATCATAGAATCCTTAAGATTGGAAAAGACTTTTGAGATCATTAAGTCCAACTGTCAACAGAGCACCAGCCTCATGTTCACCACATTCACCATGTCCCATTTAGTATGTGGGTAATATGAGGGGAGGAATTCAAGACTTCAAATTTGCTTCTCTGACAAGCAATTTCTGGAATTCTTAGCAGTAGTTGCTGTGTAAGAATCCAGCTTTTGAGTTGGTCAGAATCTGAATTACTTTTAGCAGCACCTAAGACTTTAATTTCTGAAGAACATAAAGTAGAAGTTCTACAGTACTTTTTCTTAGCCAAAACAAGAAGTGAAAACATCATTCATCCCAACTTTCAAGGGTTCTTAGAACTGGTGATGTGAGAACACTACATTAGCACAACCAGGCCTCCAAACATTTGAGTTTAATTTTACTCTGAAGTTTTGCTACACTGGTTTGCCTTCTCTGCAAAACCTTACTTGGCTAAAAATTTCCATGCAAATAATTTAATTTTAATTAATGTGTTTTTTAAAAACTTAATCTTTCCTATTTAGTTTTCCATTTTCATTCTACATATTGCAGTGAGGTGGGATTTCGTAGCCTCCTATGTGTAGACTTAGGTTGAAGAAGCCAGTTAGATTAGTTACCTGGTTATACTGTGGAGTTATTTGCTACCCTGATGGCACTGAATTAGATTGCTGAAGTACAACCTTTACAATCTGTCACTTCTCCAGATCTTTTAAGTGCCGTGGATATCATCCTAGAAATTTCAATCACTAGAGTAGGAATAGCTTTGGAAATTATTGATGTCTGTAATAAGGTAATATGTCACAGCAACAATGTCATTTTTGTATGGATTCCAGCTGGTGTAGATATTAAAGGAAATGAAATGGGAGATAAAGCAGTCAAAAAAGCTTTGCAAAATAATTCAGAAGTCATTGAGAAAAGAAAATTCGGTCAGTCAACAAAACAAAAAAGCAAAGCCCAAATAACTAATTCTGGCAGGTGAAGGTTAAAAAAGGGTAAGTTAATTTACAATACAGGAATATTCTGCTTCTGTGCCCAGCTACCAAACCCCACAGAAATGTAATAAAAACATGCTCAAGAACCATAGAGTGTTTCTTCCTATGTGCTGTAAACTGATTAACTACACCCAAATGGTGGAAGGTTTTTTCTTAGATGTAAATGACTTTCCTATTATCCAAGACTTCAATGTAAACTCATTACAACAGCCAAAATATTATGCATGAGTGTACAAGATTTTACATGCAATTTAAGAAAATTTGTGGAAGTGGACACCTTCTCTTATATGAACAATTGAGGTTAAATGCAAATACAGACGATCCAAGAGGAACGAAAAATCAGACAGTACCTTACAGCTTGCAATTACTGGAGCTAAAACTATCCATTCAGTCATACTTCCATATGTTTTCAACTAAAGTATAAGTAAAATATGAATACCATATAGTTTACAATATATGCTTTCTTCAATTATGTTATTATTTACCTTTATAAAATAGTTAAAAGTGGGACATTAAGCTCACCTAAAGGCATGTTGGATACCCAGTAACAGCCAGAAAAATTGAATACCTGCATGTAAAGATACATTCCCGAATTAATCCTCTGACACTCAACAAAAGTCAGAATGCTCAGACACACACAGGAACCTAAATATAGGCATGATGTAGATTTTTGGGAGAGACTGTAGTGATTTTTCAACGTTTTCTTTTTCTTAGACCCACCTTGAGATATTTTAATTGGGCTTGGTTTCCTGGAGACTCTGAATTGCTGAGCACCCACCACTGAAAGTTGCTGTGCTGTGTGGTTTTGGTGGGAAACATGAGAGGAGCACCACATCCCTACTTGAAAGAGACCTACTACTTCATCCAGCCTTTAGCAGACTGGGGCATGGTCAGAGCACAGTCCTTTTTACTGTTCAAGGAACAGCATATTTAAGGAAGATAGACAGTGTTTAGAGACGAAATCATCAATAGAAGCATGGTATGTAAAAAGCTTTTTTATATTTTTAATATCCTATAGTGGAAGCTGACACCTGTCCATGCCAATATATCACTTTCAATGGTATCATCAAAGACTTTCTACCATGGAAAGCTTAATAAATATTTGGCCATCAGCTATGGCCTCTTTTCCTCCCTCTGCCATGACCACGAGTTCCTATACACAAGGGCAGCAAAGAGAGACCTATTAACAAAAAGGAAAAATCCTTGTAACTCCTAAAATCTGGAGATAGGAGGGTGCTGTGTAAATCACCTTTTTAAAAATCGGTATGTGTTTTAACAGCAGTTCAAACGTTAAAAAGGAAAATAAAAAGGAAAATAAGAGGAGAAAAAGTTGAAAATATTTTACCCCCCTCTAGTGGCGAATGTGAGATGGACAAGAACTGAAAGTGGTTTTGGGTTGTAAAGGTATTTCCTCATCTGCCTTCAAATCTCCCCAAAATAGTTCAGAGCTTGGAGAATTTAAAGGAAAGCCACCTAATCCCTGCAGAACCAGGTCAGATGCCTGAGGAATCCCCAATGGAGCCAGTGAATGTGTTCAGTAGCACAGAACAGACTGAAGGGTCTCTGTGGTGTTCTTGCAGCTCAGTACAGGGCCTGAGACACAAAGCCTGGCCAGAACTGCACTTGGTGCTGCAAGTGTCCAGAGACACAGAGGAGACACAGATATTTGACACTGTCTTGCATAAAACAATCCAAACATGCAGTTTATTAATTTATCATTCAGCTGTGCTGAACATCTATATCACTTTCAACCCAGGCAGTGAAATGGCCAAGAAACAAGTGTTCACTCCTCTGGGGAAGACCATACTTCCTTTCCTCAAAATGCTCCAATGCCCCTGCTCCAGGGGATATTCCACTATTGCTCTCCTTCTGTTGAGACATATGACTACAAACATGTCTTCCCACAAGCAGATAAATGTTTCCTCTCAATCACAGCAAACTACTTCTGTCAGCTGCTCATTTCCTCACGTTCCTTACATTTCCTCCTTTATTGTATGTTTTGTATTGAATTGTATTTTTTTTGCATAAAATTTTCTTGCCTTATTTGAAATGGAAAAAAAAATCCAAACAAAAGACAGCATCAAAAAACCTAAGGAAAATCAAGGAGTTATTTGATTACTGTGGTATATAATTTCTGTTAGGGCCTGCCTGTTACAAATAGCTGCAAACCTGTGCTGAGGAGCTCATCAGCTGTCAGGACATGCCTGCAAATGGTTGACAAAGTCAGTTCTTCTGAGGCAGAACTCCTTTCTCTGAGGCTCTCTAGACTTGGCCACTCTGGGAAAAAAAGGCCAATTTCTCATTTTGCATCTTTGTGCTGCTCTGCTGTTCCTCCAACAACTTCTGGACTCGGTGACTGGTCCACTGCTCCCTCACAAATATCTTTTTCTTCATTCCTGACCATCACATTTCCTCACTTATAGACTTTTCACAACAGATTCCCTTCATCACCATTTCTACTGTTTCTGCTTCAAATCTATTATCAGAGAAATCTTATATTTTTATGTTGTACTTCCTTATCTTGTTACTGTGCTTCTGTCCTCCCATATTGGTAATTTCTGTCTTCAACAGAATTATTCTTTTTCAAGTAAATTCAAGCAGGTCTAATATATTTCTTGGGAAAAAGACACTAGTGAACTTCGAGAGTGTGTACCTGCAAACAACTTCCAATAAAAGTAAGGAATATTTTCCTGATGAGCCGCAGTCAGTGATTACCTGGAGTCTTTAAATTGCTCAAGTCCTCTGAAAGTTTCACACTGTTCATATAATGGGCAGTATTAAGAGAAGGTTGTCTTTTCAAGCAACATGAACTTTTCAATTGTAATTTACTTTTAGGTGGATTCCACCCCCTATAAAGTATTAACTATGGAGCAATAAGTGCTGAAATTTCTGTATCAAATCCCATCTGTTACTGTAGTATCACACATCATATTCTAATGGAAACAAAGTACTGAATGATTTCAGATTTTTTTTTACAACTTCAGCTCTCTGTAAAATGAAGCTACTAAAAAAAATGAGAGACCAAGATAACCTTGGATCTCAGAGATAGTTTATCCCTAGCAATTTTATTCCTGCTGCAGTTTATACAAAGATACAACTTTGATTCTGTACAAACAACTTTTCTGCCACATTTTTTTCTGCTCAATCATTTTGTCCTTGTGGAAATGACAACTAACAATTCTACCAGAATAATATAGAAGAAAACAGGTGTCACTACTTTCAATTACAAGAGTGGCAGATAAATGACAACTCATTACAGAGTACTTAAAGCTTCAGTCCAAACTTGCTATGAATTACTTTCTCAATCTAAATGCCAATATTTTACTTAGGTGTATTGATTCAGACGTATAAACCTATTTACCTATCTGGGTCAGAGTTTGTTTTTCTTTTGTCAGCAAGAGAGGACTAAGGCAAGGAGAACAACAGTGGGTTTGGATAATGGAAGCAGTTTGGCTTGAGTGCCCGGCTTCTTTAGGAGGTGACAAAAGCCTGGGATTGCAAGGCGTGTACCAGACCATTTTTATATGTTACATAATGCTCAGGTCTGAAATGGGGTGCTGAAGCTCTGCTTGAAACCAGCACTTTGACATACACAAACAGTAAAGGGATTTAAGAACAATTGAAGCTAAACAACTTGTTTGTTGTATTGAGGCTTCAGAGAGGCCCCTCTAAATTCAGTTAATTGGGAAAAAATCATTGCATCAAAGGCAAACCCACACAATGCAGTTTGTTAGCCACTCTTTGCCATTCCTTATGTAATCACCTGCTTTACAAAACCTATTGAGAACCATAAGTCTCTAAAAAGACAGTTTCTATATCCCCACTCCCCATCCCCTCAGATGCCTCTGCTACATGACCTTGGCTAGAGAAACAGCAATGTAAAGAGTTTAACAATTCCCTTTAAGATTTCATAGATCTTCTCAGCAGTCTGAGAAAACTAAATTGCTTCCCTGAAGCCTTGTGTGTATGAGTGTGAGAGGAAAATGTTGTTTTGCACTACCTTTGTTTCACATACAAAATCTATTGTAATTGCTGATCAAGTCAATTAATTTTCCCTCACTCAAGTCTGGTTTGCTCATTGGTAAACTGGAGGAAATTCTGTCAGGCAGTATCTACTATATTTACAAATTTTCTTTGGTACTTGTTCACCTTTTTTACTTGAAACACCCAACAATCAGTGAAGCAATGTGAATTTGCAGAAGTACTCTGTGATGTTGCAGCCCAACTTTTCCCCCAAAGGGCAGCATTCTCAAATGTAACTGAACAGTGCTGAGGAATCTTGCTGAGCGTTCAAAGGAGCATTTTAATGAACATCACCTAGTTCTTGAGATCCAGCTCTAAATCTAAACTCATAGGAGGCTTAAGAGAATGGGATTCAGGTGCAGCTGTGCAATCAGATGCTGTTTCCTTCTGGTATGTTCCTGCCCTCCCAGTAAATTCAGGTGCAAACACTTAAAACTGTGGGAACCAAGGTTTTGTGATGGGGATTAAACAGAGATCAGCGCTTTCCTTGTGGAAGTTCTGAGCCAAAGTCAGTTTTTATAAGTACTATGATGACTTGGTTTCTTTTCCAGTTGTGAAGAAAATTATAGTAGTAATTAATATATATAGTAGTAATTAATGATTAAAGATAAATCAGAATAGGCATCTTGAGTAATGATTATGTTTACAGCTGACTCCAAAGCATCACTCCTGACTGAAATTGTAAGCAAGCAGTGAGCAGTAAAAATGCTACATTTGGGTTCCTATTACATATTTATGATATTGA
This sequence comes from Pachyramphus minor, assembly GCA_013397135.1. Taxonomy (NCBI): domain Eukaryota; kingdom Metazoa; phylum Chordata; class Aves; order Passeriformes; family Tyrannidae; genus Pachyramphus; species Pachyramphus minor. Next base: position 271,966 of record VYXB01002897.1, read on the forward strand.
GTATAATAAGTAATTTCAGAGTGTAGATTATCCATGCAAAATGATATCTTGAAACATATGTTCTACAGTAACCACCAAATTATTTGCCGTGGTATTGTAAAGTATTTCTAGACTGGGATACAGAAATAAAACCAATTGTCATATGCACCCTCAATTTCCATATATTTCATATCTGCAAAAGAGAGAGAACCAAGGGAAAACATGCAGAAATCTTTCAAATTTTTTCATCCAGAATGGCACCTGGTGGAAATTTCTGACCCTGTGTTTTAGCAAGATCTGTGACACCTGCTTTTGACCCTGGGGACAAACAAGCCCATAGCAGACTGACTAGTTGTGGGAGCTGTGGGAGAGATCTGCTCACATGGACATGGATTCCTGTTGCAACTGCTCCCAGGAGGGTTGGAAGAGATAAGTGTGAGAATTGATTAGAACTGGCTTTTGCTGGTGACATTTTACACTCACAGCTTTCTTCTCAGCAGACTCGAATGGACTTGCTTTCCCTTATTAGTTTAGTAATAAATGATGGTGGAAATGTCTGTGATCATCTCTGTGTGGTTATTCAGGAGAACCTCACAGCCACTATGGACATAACAAAGTGTGAACATCCTGATGTGAAGGAAACACTACTCAAAGCCCTCTGACCTGATCCAATTGCTTGTCTGAGGAGATGTCTGAGCTCTGACAAATGTGTTCACTGTGAGTGTTCTCATCAGCGGAGGAGGATATAATTGTATATATCTGACACACTCCTGAGCCTCTACATCAAACCTCCAAAGAGAAGAGTGATGGCTGGGGAGTGATCATTTGCTGGGGAAGTGGCAGCTCTGACAAGGAAACTGCATAAAGGCCCAGCTGAACCCCAGGGACGGAGCCAGGAATTGGGTGTCCTGAGCACACACAGCTCCGGGTGCTCCATCAGGGAATGGCAGGTTTATAACACACCGGGCTGTCAAACTGGATGGAAGGGGATTAGAGAACCTGCTTGCAGGAAGATAAGTCTTTGCAGAGGGACAGTGTATGATTGTCCCAATGAACTTTGTGGATGGAACCAGAACACCAGTTTTTAAAACTGCACCATTTTTATTGCTGGCTGAACATTTATTAATAACAGCAATTAGGGCTCAATTTGCAGAGCTAAATAGAAAAATATTTTTTTTACCTGAATATATTTCATACATAGAATGAAACTGCTATGTGATACATTCAAAATTCCATAATCCTATTTTTCAATGAAAGTTAATTCACTTCCATTATAAGCAGTTGCACTCAAATTCTTAATATGGCAGTGGGAATCCATAAAACAGTTAGAGAAGTCACAATAACCTCATGTTATTGAGGCATTATCTAATTATCTATAACTTCAACCATTAAGGTGTTTCAGTGCTTTTTACAGAAATTCTGAAAACTGAACCTACATCTTCAAAATCCCAGCTCAGTGTTAATATTTGTATTTAGAACAGACCTCTCATGTTCATTGAAAATCTAAATAATATGGATAAACATTAAAATTTCATGTGTTACTCTTCTAAATATCTTTGACAGATTAATAAGCAAGCTAACTCATAAATGGCATTAGGCTCAAAACAAGGACAGGGATATTACTTCACTCAGGTAAATCCTTTTTTTTGCTTCCAATACAGATTTTTTTTAAAGAAGACTAAAAACCTATAAACATTTAAAAGAGAGACAATATCTTCCTTATATATTCCTTAAAATATAGTTATAGTGTATTTTATCATAGCATATTTTATTTATCATTAAAATCTTATTGGAAAAACCCTCACTATTTTTCTTGCAAATGTCTTCATAAAACTAAATTTCTAAAAACATGTGAAGACAGCTCTATTCACTATTTAATGAGGATTTGTTTGCATTATTAGAAAATGCTTTATGTCACTAATGGTGCACTTATATTTTAAACATAACAACCCCAACCCCACCAAACCTTTGCAAGGAATTATGAAGCAAGCCAGCAGAGGGACCCCTTCTGTCAAAAATTAAAAGTCATCCAAAAAACGACCCTTGAATCAAAACCCACAAGGGTTTTATTTAGGCACAGTCCCAGAGAGTGTCTAAGTAGCAAGAGCACACAAATTAGCAATATTTCTGATACAAGACAGAGAGGTTAAACCACAATAATGAAATATCTTTTTGTGTTCTTATACTTCCAATAAAGGGATAAGCTGTGATATTTTAAGATTACCATTCATTACATATTATTTAGGCTGACTGGTGCCACTGTCCCCAAGTTGCTAAGAACCACTAAGTCCATATTAGAGTTAAGAAAATGATTTAGTCATAGTGTACAATGTTACCTGAGGGTAAAATAGGAAACAGGGCTATGTCAGGAGCAGAAACTTATCTCACAATCTCTTCCTTACTTAAACCATTGCCTTCCTCAGAATCAAACAGGAGGTCCATGGGAATTTGACCATATGAGAACAATCTCAAAGTGAACAGAATGTCTGAATTCATCCTGTAATGTCAGAATTGAAGCCTGTCAGTGACTGGTGCTGAAATACATATATTTAGAAAGTACAGTTCTGCAGCAACCACTTCCTATATGCATCTTGAATTTGAGGGGAAATGTGATCAAGGAGTGTGTCTTTTCCAATTGTTGCCATGGCAGCTTACCCAGCCATGCTGTTGTAGAAACAATTCATTTTTCACAGGAACTTGGTGTTTTATAACTTTCTGCTTTTTATTCTTCGATGCTGTGAACTCCCCAGAATATTATTTCTACCTATTCATAAGTGGTAAAACCATTGTAACCAATGCTTATTCACACTGAGATATGACAAAACACCCAAGTTTCTAGAACATTTATTCTGAAAAAAAAGAAATAATTGTAAGCTATGAGGTAAAGCTGAATTCCAGAATTTGCATTCTGGAAATGCAAATTTAGAAAAGAGCTCATTGTGCTCTCTGCTTCCCAGTGCTTTACAATGCTCTAAGGTACTAATTACATGTAAAAGGCTGTTTTACCACATGGGCCATAACACAGCTCTGGTCCTACAGCAAGACTGAAAACTAAATCAGATTCTACTCATTACAAATTTAACCAGGTTGTATTTCTTTGTTATGTCCTAGTAACACTCAATAGGGTTTTCAGAAACAAAATAGCTGCGGGGAAAAGTATTACAATCACTATGAATGTTTCATAAATTATGATGTTTGTACAACAAAAGGTAGCCTGGAATCTGTAAAACTCTCACCTTTACAGTTGTGCCTCCTTGGAAAAAATCCCCAATCCAGTAACTACTGTGATTAAACAGAGAACTGATGGCAGGTGTATCTTTGAAGCTGCTTATTAATGAATATAAAATACCCATTTTTGTTAATGTAACAGTCATATTATAATAACAGCAAACACAAGGAAGCCATTTCCCTGCACACAAAATAATACTTTCACTGTGCCCTTTGTCTAAAAATTCATCTGCTTCCTCTTCAGGCTGTTCTGAAGCTCCTTCCTTCCCTACCTGCAATTCTCAGCCATTCCCTTATGTCACCTTAATAACTCAAGTCCTCCTTCAAACATTCTTACATTTGCATGGCCTTGCAGCATAAAGTGATTATCAGGATGTCAGAATAAAGGATTTCATTTCTTTCAAATTGTCATAACTTTTGATGGACATATAAAAATTTACTCAGAATTAAAAAAAATCCCCTGGGGAAATAATTTTTTAATTACATATGCCACGATGGAGAAGTTTATAAGTATCAGAACAGCAACCTGGGAAATAACACAAAACAGTTTGCAGAGAGTTATTTAATGATAGGACAGTTCTGATAATTTGTCTGGATAAAATTTTCATTTAGTGTTTCACTAAAACTGAAACATTAAAAATAAATATTTTTTATTCACAGGCTCTCTCGGTCCCTGTTTTTCACATTCCTAATCCTTTTTGTATCCTGTTCCAAAGCACTGCTAGACAGAAATGAAATTTAATTGTATCTACCAGTACAGTACAGGAATTTTTTCCCCTCCATGTGCTGATAACCATCACACTGAAGACAGAGGGCAGTTTTTGATCACCATGTAGGGACAGAGCACAATAACTTGTAAGTTAGTTTGAAAACCTCGTTAGATGACCAGAATTTGCTGGGCAGAAAGCACATGGTCAGCAAAATTTGAAAGCTAAGGATCTCTAAATAGTGTATATATATATATAATATGTATGTATACGCACACATCTCACTATCTATGTAACTATATATATAAGANGGTGTATATATATGGTCTCACTATCTATGTAACTATATATATATAACTATATATATAAGAATCTCTACCACATTTCTAATTCTTGAAGTTTTACACCACTTTCATAGTAAAATCAGCTAAATTCTTGCCATTTTGGGATTACAGAAACTCCTCCCTAGTAATTTAAATATATGTGACATTTCTGGAGTGCACAGTTAAAGAGAGGAAAACACAAATTCAGAGTGATAGGTCCATAAAAATCTTTCTCATTTTTTAAAGCTTATGGTCTGACTGCACTTCAGTGCTGAAAAATTCAGATCTGGAGTAATTCTATAATATAGAGAATATGACATGAAAGTATCTCAGTTGCTAGAAGCTGAACTCACAGTACCTCAATGTGCTTGGAGACCACATCAAACACTGTGGTTCCTATAGCACAGGTGTAACAAATTTACTTCCAAATGCATTTAAATATAACATTTCTCCCTGTACATTATCTTTCCCATAAAGCTGTCCCTACTAGAAAGCCTTTACACCAGAACACTACTTTCTATCTTTCATCAGCAGGTGGCTTCCTTCCTCCTGTATTAAAAATTCAAGAGTTTAATCCTGCAAGACACCAAGGATTTAAACAATGGGCCTTTCTGAATGGATAATATTTGCTTTAACTAGCAAATAAAAATATTAGAATAAATTATTAAAACTGGGGGAAAAAATGGGGTAGAGGAAACATGAAATCTGAGAGTTTGCTTCTTAGAGAAGTTAGTTGCAATGCATTGTGTCATCACAATAAGTCATCAACAACACAAAAAACCACAAGATACAGAATTGTACAGTTCTTTTTTAGTAGTTCAAGCTACTCATGTTAAGGTTTGGCAGTATTACCTGGACTACACTACTCTGAATCTGATGACAAAACAGTGTTTGAAAGCTCAGCTGGGGAGATGAATTTTCCATAAATTATTTTCAATAGTATTGCTTGACTTTTTAAAAATTTATTTCAATGGCATTTCTTTTTCCCCAAAGCAATGTCAACTGCTGCCTTACATAACTTTTATTTAATTTAAAATCAATAAAACAATACTCACATACCCTTGGCATTCAGAAATGACATTTCTCCTTTGTTTTTACAGCACACAAAGCAAACAAAAATCAATACTTTATCTTTCCACACTTGAATAAAAAAGATAATAAAGCAGCAGGCTCATAGTGCTATATAATATTGATTATAAAGTCTTTCAAGATAAATTACTGAGATTTAAAAATAATTCTTGGTAAGCTAGCACTACAGATTTTTTTTATCAGTTTTCACAAATTTGAGGGAATATGTGCATCAGTATATGAGGTAAAATACATTACACTGGCTGTCATTCTTTGTAAAAGTCTGCAATGAAAAATGTGCTCACAGACCACATTTAAAAGTGAATTGTTCATATTTCTTTTTCTGTAGAGGAAAATGATGCAAGTTTCATGATAAAGTTAATTGATGACACTCCAAAACTTGTGCAATACATGGAGAAATGAGAAATTTTGGAAAAGAAAAAAGTTATTCTGTAGGCAATACTTCTTTTTTAGCAAAAAGGAGCTTTTCAAGACAGGCCATTTTAGTGAATATTACAGTACAGGCAAGATCCACCTTAGGATTAATTATTTTATATGTCATCTTGAAAAGATTACTTTAAAAGATTTTTAAATTTAAAGTTAATACCAGTATGGATGTAGCACACTTAGCAACTTTATTTTCACTGTAAAACTCTAATGAATCATTAACTTCCATTGAAACATAGTCATAAAAACCTGAATCTTAAATGTTACAAGTGAAAAGTTATTAAACCATTTGACTCAGAGGACAATGAGCCTAAACAGAAAGGGGTTCTAGCAGGCTGGAAGTGGTGGGATATTGCTGAATATTATTTTGTAAAATAAATGGAAGTGTTCTCAAACAGCCTCACTGTAATTCATCTCAGTGTGTTCACTGGTCTCCTCAAATACTAAATCACCTACCAATAACAGGGCATAAAATACAGAATATCTTACCTTCATCTTGCTCCTCAAAGGACATTCTTAGTTTCTGAAAAATAAAAAAGCCCATCTGTAACTCTCAAGAATTATTCTTTCTTACATTTTCAACTATCTGATAGGAAACATTTTTATCATTTCAAGGAGACTTGAAGCACCTTGCTTCAAGTGTGTTTTACAATTCAAGGTGTTTTACAATTTCACTTGAAAACCGAATTCTTCCACCTACACAGGGCAGGGTTGTACTTCACACACCTCGTGGCTCAGTTAAACTTTTCCTGGATGAATAACTGGATAATGTGGTGATGGCAGAACCTGGTCAGCCTTTCAAAGGGGTTGTGTGACCTTTTCCAAGGTTCCCCAGTGCACACCAAGAGTGTCCATAGAGGAGTGAGTTTTTCCATGTCAGCTCCCTGCACGGTAACTCCCCTAGACACATATGTCATCCTAATATTCTGAACTGCCATGGAATGTGCAAATGCTCCTCTGACAGAAAGCTTCATGTTCTACCAAGATTTTAACATTTCTTCAATGTTTCCTCTCAACACCAAGTGTGGGTTCAATTCAGACCAGGATCCCTCAACTCCAAATCCAAGAGTTTACAGACATTTCCCTTGCAAACGTAAAGACTGTACCAAAGAAACATCCCCAAAATATACCCTCCAAAAGGTGAGAGTTTAATAAAAGTCTCTTCTGCTTTGAGACTTAAATGTAAGTCAGTATTGATATTAAATGAGAGGAAGCAGAATCAAAATTTTCAGATTTCTGGAAAATAAAAACATGAATAAAAATCGACAGAATTTAGGTATCTACATCCCAATTTCAAAACTCAATAATTGATGGAATTAATGGCTCCTTACTTTAAAAATAAAGATTTAAATTCTCTTCACATTTTAAGGAAATGAAAAACTGAAGGAGGCAGCCCACGTACCCAGCCATGCTGATTTCCACCAATTTTCTGTTGCAAAATTCAGCTTACACATGAAGCTTTAGAATAAAAATCTGTAGAAAGATTCTTCATCCCACTGGGCTTTGGGCTGCAAAATATAAATAATATCAAGATAATATAATTATACACAGTATATAAAATATAAATATAATATAAACAATTTAGGAATAAATAAACAAACTACAAGCTGCAGTAAGATTTTCTAGTCCATTTTTCTGATAATTTTAATCTAAGGTATCTGGCACCCTGAACTTGATCACTGCTGCTCTTCTTTTTTGATTTATACTCTGCAGAAAGCAGGGATAAAATTCAAGGCTATATTTACCTTTCTCACCTATGTTAATCTAGAAGACATTTAAAGTAAACAGATATAAAAGGTCAGAGGTACACAAAGTTTTCTATCACATTTATAATAAAATCACCTCAGCTCGTGACAAAAAGCCACACTAATTTCCAGAGCACACCAACACTACAGATCTCTTGCAGGAAGCAAGGAAAAAGGGGGGTCATATTCTCACGGAGAAATTTAGTCACAGTGATGATGCTAAAACCTTTACAGCCCAGTATTCTGAAGATCAGAACTAGTTGGATAAATTTTTACATCAGTGTATCCTGGTGGAACATACTTTCAACCAAAATGGAAGCATGCAATAAAAAACAGGTGGAAGTTTCCTTTTGGTATCATCTTGTTTCAGCATTTTCCAGTTAAAATATCTTCCCAAATTGCCATGGTTTTTTCATTCAGTATTGTAGGATTATTTAAAAGTGTAAATTAAAATGACACTAAAGTTAAAATTAGTTAGGCCCAAAGAATAGTGATTTTTGAAATAAATATATTTAAAGACTGGAGAATTCCCTGCAATCCCCAGTAGCCCACAGTGGTAGTGGCAGACATGACACAATCTTGAAGCCGTGTGTTGTTCAGCAAGGAGAAAGCAGAGGCCTCAGGAAATGGTCCTTGGCAAAGGCCTTGTTTAATGTAGATGCTGAAGGAAGTTCAACGGAAAACATTTATCAGAAATTTCCGTCCAGAGAGGAGATGTGCTGTTTTAGGGAAAAATGCAAATATTACTCAGCACACCAAGGGCAAAGGAAATAGGAAATGGGCTAGAGAGTTCTCCAAAATAATCTGTCACTGAAGTGTGACAAAACAGACTTGTGTGTTGGCTTTTCTTTTATTTTAAAGCCTTCCATAAGTCAAGATCCGTTTGCAGCACTGTGCTATTATCTGAAAGTTGGCTACTTCCAATCCAAACTTCTTAAAGGTAGGAGAAAAAGCTTAATTTTGTTCTTATCTTGACCTTTCTTTTGCATGTTTATTATTTGAGCCTGTGGAATAACTCATAGGAAAACCATGAGCTTATCACGGAAACAATACATCTCAGAAATGTTGTAGCTGTTGACTTCGGTGCTTTTTACAGTCTGCAGAAAAATTGATTCAGCCAAAATTTTGGAGGAGTCTCAGAAGGACAGAGTCCACCTCTGTGGAGGGTGTCACCTCTGAGCCTGCCAGTGTTTGGACAAGGGGTGGAGCAGAGTTTTTGGGAGCAACGAGGAAACCCACTGCTTATATACATCACTGAACTTGTATGGGGGAAGAAAAAGGGATTGTGCTTTGAACTATGCATTTTCAACCTCAAAATTCTTGGCTATATGGGTACTTAACCACAAGAATACCTTCATTACATGTCATAAAGCCACTTATATGAGTGACAAATAGATGCTTATTAACACTTAACTACTGATATTTTTATCATAATAATGTATGTCAAATGAACAGAACAGTAAATCCTTCTGCAGGGGATTATACTAACAATCCTTCCTTCAGCCATCTCTTATATTATCCATATTGATTAAAACAAAAAACAAACAACTTTATCAAAGTTAAAAATTAATTTTAGGAATCATATCTGCTGCAATTAATGTTGTATTATCTGTTGCTCTCTGGCATCTTTGAGTTCTTATTCAAGAAAATATTACTGAAACTGAAGTAACTGCCTCAGTTTGAGAGATGCTTTCCAACCTTGTCTGAAAACACAGTGGGAAAGAGAGAGAAGTACATTAATTGGACTATTCACACTGTTTAATTCCAGATACCAGTATTATGAAATAATACTCTCTAGATGCTCCAACAGAAAACAGAGGCTCCTCCAGAGGGTGATTTGGGACAACCAAATTAGAGCTGTTGTTCTGATTGCACTCAGAAGGCTCATGGAACCAGTCAAAGTGAGTGTGTCCTACAAGGGCTGGTGAAGAGAGTATATAAAAAAATTTCAAGCCAGGAAGAAGCAATACACAAGGAAAATAATCAGCATGATTGCAATCTTGCTCTCAACTGGGTGCTTGTCTTTGCCTATCTGCTCTCCTGTCTCCATTGTTCTCTCTCCATATCTTTCCCCTCACACTACTTTCTGGTTTAAACTACAGCACCACGTGTTCCTCACCATTTCCTTAATTTATGATGTAGATAAATAAATGACCTCAGCAAGAAGGATACATCTAGATAGTGTACTCACATGCCTAAATGCTTACAACATTTCTGAAGTAGGCTTTAATTTATTGTAAATGAGCAGAGGAAGTGGATCTTTACAAAGCATCTCCTCAGTGAGGAAAAAACAGTTTAAAAGTATCTCATTCAGAAAACTTGATAACAACAAGAGTGGTAAAGGGACCGTGGCTGATGTAGATAAATGTGACAGTAAAATAGTGAGAATGCAACAGAATTGCAGAGCAGGACACAAGTACAGAAGGAATTTCAACTTGGTTTGGCGGAAAGAGAAAAGACATTACACAAATTAATTGGGAGATGTGATCACATCAGAAAGCATTAAAGATGTTCTCAGTAGGTTTGGTTTTATTTCTGAAATTCATTGTGCTCCACTTTGCAACATGGGGAGGAGTTCCCTGAGCTGGCTCTCTGGGCATGCACTGATCCTCTGTGGATACTCTGTAGAGGACTTCGCAGTCCTGGCTCCAGGACACACATCCTGGAGGAACCTCAAAAGCAGAATTGAGAGCCCTGAACTTGCCCACTGCGCACGCTGGGGACTGAATGAACTTTCACAGCTCCAGTTTATTCCTTTGAAAGGAAACCTGAGTGCACAGTGGAGCAGGACACCTCACAGTTTCCTGCCATAGGGAAGCAGGATGCCTGGAGAGCAGCGTGGTGAGAGACAGCCCCAAGGGCTGCTCCAAAACCTGGATTCAGCCTGTGGTGCCAACATGTATCACAGCTCTGCTGTGAATGAAAAGGATGAATGAAAAGGTTGCTGAAGTCATTTTTGTACTGTGCTTTTTATTTTTATTAGATAAGTCAAATAGCTTGGCAGGGAGGAAGAAGTTAAAATAGGGAGAAGCTTTACTCATGAAAATAATCCAGTTACTTCCGACTCTCATGACTTTTATATATGACTAGATAGTGCTATTCCTTTTTTAAGCACTGGGTATCCTACAGCTATGTAGGTGGTGATGACAGCTGACTAAACATGTGTGAAGTGAGAGATCAGATTCAGATGATTCCTTTAGGAGGGTTCATTTCAAAAACTTCCACCACCTTGCTGGCAGCATAAATAAAAAGCACTAATCTTGCCTAATTCCCTCATGCAGTAGAGCTGACCCCCCTTTGGATCAGGTTTGGAGGACAAGTTTGGGAATATCAGAGCAACAAGGAAGTTTTTAATCCTCCTCCTCTTCCTGTAAATACTGCATGAATATCTAGAAGGTTTGGGTTCAATTGTAAGAACCACCAGTCTGGGTATTTTATTTGTTTTTAGCAGTTCATGATTTCTACTTATTATTATTGGTAGATGTATTGTGCCACCTACTGAAAAATAGCCAATATATTTATTGCATTTTAGTCCTAGAATTAAGAGATTTAACTGTTTTTGTTAAAAATCTGACCAATTTCAGACTGCAACAAGAACATATTGCCTTTACTCACACTTAGAGTTTACTGTCAAAAAACTACCAAACAAAAATACTCCCCAGAAAATACTCAGCATAGAGCAAGATAATGTGTCATTTTAAGTATGATTTTGCAAACACCATGTCTGCTGTACTCACAGGGTATGCTCTGAGGCAAGGAAACACGAACTAAGTGTCTAACTCGGGGGATTGTCCAGTTTCCATTTGGAAACTGCTTGTTAACACAGTTACAGCCATGCAGAACAAGGTTGCTTAACACTCTGCCTCTTCTGCTGAGACATAATTGATTTAAAGCTGTGTGGGGTCAAGAATACTCTCTGTAAATATGGAAGATAAAAATAAGTAGTGATGCCACAATATGTGAAACAACTGAATCCCCAGATATCCATTTTTGAGAGCAAAATCCAGCTTACTCCTGGGGCAGAGAAAAGGTGAGTTATCTCTATATAACACACACATGTATGATATACAGCTGTTATAAATTCATGTATTATAGAAATTTAGCAGTACCTACCACAAAACATACCAGGATAAATTAATCCTTATGGTTACTACGTGTTCAGCAGCTATGTTCAAAAGGCTGATGCAATGAGTCTTCAAAGGCAGGATTTAATTATTTGACTACAATATCAAGAAATAAAATTGCATAATCTGAAGTGTGCAACATTTCAACACTTTGCTCAGAAAAAGAACAGAACTGTTTACTTCTCTTTCTTTAAAGAAAATATGAAGTCTTTACACAAAATCTCGTTTACTACATGCTGGTTAATTAGCTTGTCAAATAACAAGACAGTGTCAGTTCTGTTCCATTAGCAAGCTGAAGATACTATAAATTACATGGAAAATGTCCAAGGAATAATAATATCAAGAAACACCATCCCTTGGAGGAGTTTTGGTGGTTTATTTCCTCTCTCTCCACTGCATATCCTGTGTAGAGAATTTTTAGACAGAAAGGCCCCCAAATTTAGCCCACAGACTGGAGTGTAAACACCCAGGAGGGGAAATCAGCTCCATCAAAGTCTGTATGTCATATCATATTTACAACCAGATCCAAGTGGATGATGACTGGTATAACATGATCTAGATGAGGCTCAGTGAACAAGGTCAATGGGATGGAAGAACTGGCACCCCTCTCCCTTCTCTCTTCCCAAAGCACTCAGACACACATCTGGCAGAGCAGCAGAGCCTGGCTGGTGCTGTCATTTTTCCCTGTATGCAAATGCAACATAGCACCTTCTCTGAGTGTACACCACAAATAACTGTACTATAAATAACCTGCAAATATATGCAGCAAACAAAAAGTCAGCATCTTAAGGCAGCTGTCTGCTTAGTTTTGGTGAAACTCTAAGAATTCTTATTCTCTGAACAGTGGGCTAATTTTACTCTGTAAATCAATTTAAAGTTGGCTGGATCAATACAAATAAAAAAATGTAAATAAAGAATGATTAAAGATTACAGAATCTTTAAGGCTCTTTTCAAACTTTACTGTTAAACAATAACAATATTTATAAATGAGTGGATTCAAAAGCAACTTGCAGCAATTCTGCAAGTCCTGTCTCTTGGGGCAAACTTGGATTGTCACAGTCTATTCCATGGATCTTCACAATTACATATGTAACAATTTAGAATTACAGAAGAATTTGGGCTGGGAGTGTCCTCTGGAGGTCTTAGTCCATCGAGGTTTGTATGTCTTTATGACTGATCCAGACACATACCTGCAGAGTCTGGTTTATCAACAGTGGAGAAAATAGCTGGACAATATCACAATTTGGATGTGGGCTGAAAAAACTGATAGAAATTTCTATCAGAGGGAAATGTTCTCCCTGTTCTTTGAACTACCATAGGCCATGCATTTGGGAGAGGAAAACAGTTTGTGGGTCACAGGCAACCTGGCACACAAGGATTTGGTGTGGATTTACTCTGACATGGCTTGGTACAAAGGACTGGCAACACCTCCCAGCCCCAACAAAATCCAAGAGAAAACCCAACTGCAATGCAGAGAATAGTTCAACTTTTAGTTTAAGGAATTTAAGTATCATAATTTTATATATATATATATGTATATTTAAACATCAGATACTAAAAAACTGTAATTGTAATTCAATTCTCTCTTTCAGTTCCAGTTTTTGCTTTTTTTCTCTCTGCCTACTGTTCACACTCTCAACACTTCTCTGGTTCATTTTGGTGTTTGAGAACCCTTAGAATTACAAAATAAATGTACTGTATCGAAAAGCCTGAGACATGAAAACTTGTATAACAGCTTGTATTACACCACATCAAAATGGAAAAGAACATGTGACACCGTTATCAGCTTGTGAGAGCTGATATCACACACAGTAAGTCTCTAGAGATACCAGGAGCATACTGAAGCTACTCATGTAATCCAGCAAGCAAACTCTGTGCTGTAGGTCACAAAGCAGGGAGCAGTGATAGGCAGAGATAATGGTGGAGAGCAGACAAGATAACCCAAGGCAGATAAATAATCTGGGATGGCTATAAGAACTTGTGCACCTTTGAGGATGTACCCTGCAAGTAATTTGAAATACGATTACATCCTGTCTTGATTTCCATTATTGTGTGGGAAGGCATAAGGAAAAAGTATCTTGAAATATTGGAAATTTTTCCATATGCCACTTTTGAATGTTGACTTAATCTATCTGTCAGTAAGTCATCAAAGTGCTTTTTCATTTTATCTACATGACTGTTCAGTGGGACTTGGGCTAAACACACTTGAATGCTTTGTGGGGTAAAAGTCATAATGATACACCTATTTATTCCTTTTTCTCAGCATGTCACTAACTGTCCTTCATTCAGACTTGACAAAAATTCTTTCCACTCCACTGGTTTAGAACCTTGTCATCCCAAATCCCTGAGAACATCCCTTCCCTCAGCACGCCTGGCTGTCACACCTTTCAATTTATTGCCTTTCTCTGTTTACCCGCCTCATTCTCTTTATCAGTCCTGCAAAATCTTTCCTCCTTTCTGGCTGCTCCTCTGTGGGAACAAACAGCTTGCAGAGGAGTAGACAGCCAGGACAGAAACCCCACATTTTCTACTCCCTTCACAGTTGTACAAACTCCTGGCCACAGTAAAGCCTTTGGAGTGAGTGAAGAGAATGGAGATGATGAGAGTGGTTTGCAATGTGACAATAAGGTTGAACAGAGGTAGAAATACAGAAGCAGTAATTCTTACATAACCCTGGAAAATGTCTGGAGGCTTTTTTTGAAACATGGTTTCGGTAGTTTTTCAGAAATTCTGTTCTTTGCTGACAGCAATATTTTTACCATTTGGAGCACAGCATTTATTATTCATCTTTTACTCAGTTATTCTGAGTTAGTTATTATCATTATGAGTTATTCTAAGTTATTCATATTTGGTTGTTTATACATCTTGTATGGATTAGAGTCTTTCACTAAGTGTTAATTAGAATTTGAATATATCACTTAGTTTCCGAAGCAGATATCCAGTACAAAACCTCTATTAAAGAAAGAAAAAGCTCCCTGTTTTTTAAGAATAGCAGATCAAAGCTGCCTGAAAAAAAGGATGGTGTCTTGCAAGAGAACTAGGATTGCTTTCCAAGGGCCAGTCTTAATCCTTTCATACAATATTCATACATAGAAGTAAACTCAGGTCACGCTTCAAAGAAGTTATTTCAGCAATTAAGTTATGAAGTCTAACTTGAGTATTTGTCTAAAAATAGTAAACACGTGACCTCAAAAAGCTTAAAACTGAATTCCTTTAAGTCCTAATGCATTTTGGAGTATTATTTGAGATGGTCAGAAAAAAAGGGCCATGAAAATGAATTCAGTACTACTGATATAATTTGATGACAAGTATTTTTTAATACACCAACTTTAAATGATTAATATTTGACCACGCTTTTAATGTACTAGAAAAGCTGTATACAAAGTGAGATCTCTTACTATGCACAGGGCAAGAGCTCACTTATTTGGTCACAAAGACTTATGCATAAGGACGGAACTGGGACTGGACAGAACTGGTAGAACTGGAAACCATAGGAAATGAAACCACTCTCTCTCTCCATTTCCATTCCTGGTAACAAAAATCTCCTCCTAGAAGTGAGATCAAATACATAAGTCATGGCATAATGCTTTAACAGCAAGTTAGGAACAATTATCCTTGGCTCTTGGATGCTTATTGTCATCCCAGAATTGTTAAGCCATTAGCTCTATGCATTCAAAGTCAGATAAAAATTACAGCAATTAAAGAATGATGAAAATATAGCTGTCTTTCCCCATTCACCAAAAGACAGAAATAGAAGGAATCTATTTTATATGAAATTTACTTCCTTGTTATAATTTAGTGTTTAGAAGCATCTTCATAAAGAAGATTTAAGTCTGGTATTGCTTAAATAGATACTGAAAATTATTTTCCTGGTATCCCTTGTTGAATTGCTGAAAGAGAATGAGCTTCCAAGGGGAATCAAACAGTTGGAGGCCTTATTTTAAAATCCAAGAAATAAGAAGTCAGTCATTTAAGGAACCATTTTCTCTCCATGTAAACACCTCAGTGATGCTTCTTTCAAATCTATTTTGTTTGAAGAAGTATTTCCTAGATAAGAAATAATTACACATCTTTCATCTGTTTGGTTCATCTGCTCCCACAGTTAATTTCTCCTTTAGCATTTTAATTGACTGTCAGTGCTGTTCCTGCTGTGGGGAAGCGTTAAGTCACAATAGATTTATAAATATTATAACTATATTTTAAGAGGGGCCAACAGGTTTGTTAGTATTATTATGTTGTAAAAGGAAAAAATTAGTTTATATTTAAAGAGATCTGCTCACTTCAGAAAACTCATTGTTGAGAACCAATCTTTTTTAATGTCTTTGTGACACACGGTGCAGACCCAGGAAAGCCACGGTTATGAAACCATTACCGTGTGTCCCAAGGTTCCCCTCATCCCGCTCCTGCCCTGCTCGGAGAGTTCATTACCATCCCCCAGAATTAATGTGCTCTGTTCTGCTGAGCTCACAGCACAATATGCTGCACACAAAGCTCTGTGAGCAACTCATGGCTGAGCTAATAAATCCAGCCTTTCAGCTGCTCCGGTGTTTACGGTGCAAACACAACCCAACTGTCCCCTCGCCTCACTTTGGCAAAGGGTGTAAAGCATCAATACAACAATAACTTAACCTTGTCCTGCACCTTGGAGATCCTTTTCCCTAAAATCTCCTCCTGCCTGTCTCTAAGCTGACAGGGTTTCTGTGTCTCCTCCAACTTGGCCTATTTTTTGAGCCACAGCTGTGCCTCAGTAGCCCTTTGATGTGTTTCTTACACTTTCCCTCGAAGGCTCCACCACAGCTTCCTGATGGCTTGTTTGGAATAATTTTCTGCTTCCTCCAGTCTTGTCTCAGCAGCTTGGTAGATTTATTTCTGAACTGATTGTATTGCTATGCAATACAGAGACTTCAAACAAGAAAGTTTCATTAGACAAATTTGCTTTGCACCAAATCTTACACGACAAACATCATCACTATGTTGAAAGTGCAAACCTGGCAACAATTTCTGTACAACATATTGTGCATGACACACCTTTGAACTTGGAATGATTAACCCAAACCATGTGAAAATAGACTGCTATTTCCTTCTTGTCAGAGATACATAATTTTTGGAATATAATGTAATACTTGGGGAAAAATAGTTTTTAAAAAGCAATATTTATCTATTTTACTTACTATCCATTTAGATTACTTCTGCAAACTTAGACAAGCTTTTGTATTTGTTCCAAAGGCATTAAGACAAATACTAACAGCTAGATTATATTTTTTTTGTTTTTAAAAATTCCCCAAGTTGATCTTACAGTGTTTCATATGTAGACAGCTACATAATCCTCAAGAAACTGTGGTTATAAACCAGGGTACAGTTATTAAGATGAAGAATCTGCAGGTTATTGTTTTGAAATGCACAGTAGACATAAAATCTGTTTCTAACTGTCACTGGAGTGAAGCCAAGTGAAGCCAAGTGCCTCTTTGTTGCAAATACTAACAAATAGGTGCAGACATCTAATTCTTTTTTATGATTTTATCTCTGTTTTATCCACATGAATACAAAATGTCCACCTCTGGTCTTCTGCTTAGGGACACTCTGGGTAATGACACACTTTCTTCCTTAAATACTTAGGACTTTGTGAAATATTTGAATGCTACAAATACGGCAAAAGGATCCTTATGAGAATTAGATGAAAACCCAGGACTGTTCAGCCATTACATCTCCACCCCCTTGTGTCCCCTATTTCATCCAGCTCCCACACCAGGAGGTGACCAGTGCTACCAGTGGAGCTCCAGGAGCCTCCAGGTCAAGAGATCCTTAAATAGAAAGACCAAAAGAAAGATAGTTTCAGGAGTTGTAGGATTTGCTATAAAATATCCTGTTTGAGGACAGAGAAGCTGACATTTTCTTGTGATTTCTAACTTCAAGTCGTTTAGGAATGTTTTTGTCTGGGAACAGGTCTGGTGATGAACGCAGCAAAACCTCTCCTCACCATTATGAATTTGATGGGCTACATAAATGGCAGCCCATAAACCCACAAGATGAATGCCCACAGAAAGCCCCAGTGATGGAATAGAACTTGTTTCTCAGAGAACAAAAGAACTGTTCATCAGACCATGTTTTTGCCACCTCTCCATTTTGGTCTGAAAAAACCCAAAAGCTCTCTTTTTATGAAGAGAATGTGAATGGGAAAGTGCACGACAAGCACAACAATGAGTCCTGTGAGCACAGGACTGCTGAAAGCAAGAATGAGAATTGGTTCTGGTTGGAAATCCTAAGAATTTCTTGAATGATGTCCACATGAATATTTTCTGTTTGAAAATACAAGTCTTGCAAGCCACAAAACTTATTCCCTTCTAAAGAATCAGTTAAAAGTGATATTACCCAGGATTATCATCCTGAAATCAGTTGAAATTGGATCTCTGTACATCACAGGACAGATTAATGGTTTGCAACAGCAAAGTTATTTCTAAATCCCTTTCCTAATTTACATAAAGAAATTAATATTCTGAGAGAATGTTCTCTGGTATATTGGTGGGAATATAATTAACAAAATCAATGCAGTATTTACATCAGTATTTGTTTTGATAAACAACTAAATGTGCTGAAGAATATTTTTTGAAATAAATTGGTATTTGTTTTTTTTTATGGATGGCATGAGTTGGCCTAAAAGCTTGATTATCATTCAGGATTTTAATTACAGCCATAGCAACAAATGCTTGCAAATTCATTCAAGATGTCGAGTTTTTTAGTCTTCCCTAAAGTCACTCTTCCCTCACTATAGGGAATATATTTTTAAAGGCATTTATTGCTTAAACAGCAATTCACCCTATAGTAGAGGACATCCATCAGGAAGATCAATATAATCTAACCCTAAGGGGTTTAACCAAGGCCAGCTAGCAGATCAACTACAGGTGATGCTCAGAACCTAAACTGAAAACTAAATTTAACTTAAAAAACCTCTCAGAGTGACAATACTGCCTTTGAAGTCCCATCTATTTTTAGCTCTGTGGGGGACCAGGCTCTCATTTTCTCAGGCGAACCCACAGAACATGTCACAGCCATGGACTGTTTTCAGGTCCCTTAAATGTCTTTCTTTTTTTGGCATCCATGATGATAATAATTTTCATGACTGTTTGTTCCATATTAAAAACTGCTGAAGTTCAATAATCTCTACGAAAAGTACATTCATAATTAATTTTCCACCAGTTGATACATTTTAGCTGTGCTTACAGCATTAATCTTTGAACTCAGCTGAAAGGCATAAAAAATAACAGGAATTCTTGCATGAGTACTCCAAGCTATTCTGTTTGCCATCCTTCTATTTCATTTGGTTTTGTTGGCTGGAACAACGTCAATATAACTAGGAAATTATTTATAAAGGCTATTTCTGAAGTGAGGGAGGGAAGGGTTTAAAAAAATAAAGAAACCTCTGATATTTCCTTTGCTATGTTGTGTGGGGTTTTTTTACTTATATATTTCTTGCTTTAGGATGTATTATTGAGGCTGTGCATAGATCTTTATGTTCAATCTAATTACTTTTTCTGTCAGACTGTGCATTTATAAAATGTACATGGCTTACACCCAGGGATCTCAGAACTACAAGGTCCATTTTTTTAAACAAGAATTCAACATATGTTTGGGTTTGTTTTTTTTTTTTTTTTTGGTTGTTAAATGAATAGCTCTGCACAGAGAAATCTGCTGTGAGTTCCTCTTTTCACTCCATAAATTCGGTCTGAAATGAGATAGAAATCTAAGCCTTGCTCATTTACTTGTACTCTTACACTCTTTTTCATTTGTCTTATACTGCTTCAGAGCAGTATTCAAGTCTACCTTCAAGGCAAGGACTGGCAGTGGGAGAACATGAGGGTGATCACTGGGGGGAGACCAAAGCTTTCTTCCCACACTGTCCAAAGTTTGGAAAGCTTGGAACAGCAGAGCAAGCACACAGCTGAACATCCCCAGAACTATATAGAGATTCTTTTTTTTTTTTTGGGGGGGTGGGTAGAGGGGTAATTTTTACATTTTTATGAAACTGTAATCCTAACCCATGATCTTGCTCCTGAGCAGTTACACACAACTCAGAGCCCATCATTCCATAACTGCATAATCTGACATTTCTCTGTATTGAATCTCACAGGCCATTTCACTGCCCCGTTACTGAGCTTTGCTGACTTTCTGCTCAAATCTCCACTGCCAGGCCCTGACTCTGTTATCCTGCTGCTCAGCATCAGCAGGAAATGTTAACAACTTATAATTCAATCCTTTATCCAATTGTTATAACTATGCTGGACACAAAGTTCCAAGCACGAAGCCTTCTGTAATTCTACTCATGATTTCCCTCAAGGTTAAAGATGACCTTGACTCCTACCTCTGGTTTCTCACTTTAGCCAATTATTTATCCATTTATGTACCTTCCTTCTCATCACATGTCACAAGAGGATATGCAGACCAGGAAACATCCAGATGAGACACTTGGGAACAAACAGCAGGAACTGAAAACACAGGGATTCAATAATTATTGGTGCTTGTGTGCATGCTTAATGCAAGGATAAAATGAGTAATCAATCAGAAACTGTGCTGCATGACAGATCAGAGCAGATAAGAAAACATGGGAAATGAGGCTCCTCTGGTTATAGATGGAAGATAAGACTTTCAGTGTTGTTCATCAGTCACATTATAATTTTTCTCACCTCAGATGCAATATCAGATAAATGTATTTCCAAAGCAAATCTAATCTTGAATCAGGCCCTACTGGTTTGTGAAGCCTACCTAGGTCTTTCCTTGAAAAATATTCCGGGGAAAAAAGCTGCCACATTTGAGCACATGTTTTGATGATACCTAATTCTGCCATCCACATACCTGTCAAAACTACAAAAATGGAGGGTTTTTTCAGTGCTATGATGCCCCATATAGGACAAAAGGCTGTATTAGTTCAGTACCAAGTGATTTTGGAAGCCTCTTAGAACAGCAAAATAGCCAAATCCAATTAGAATTGTTTTTGTTCTGGGCTCTTTTAGAAAGCTGAGTTGCTCCACTTCCTAACTACAGGCTTAATGTTCATTATTTCTTTTGCAGCTTTGTCCCTTTTTCTCTACTGCCATTTTCATGATTAGCCAACAACAAGTTTTTTCTCTTTATTAGATATCTTTCCTAAAAATCAATATCAATTTGTATGGAGAAGTTTGTTCTTGAGAAGTCAATACCATTTGCATTTTTTACTCCCAATGACATTATTTGTATTTACAAATGTCAAAACTTCTACAAGGAATCCCTGCTCTATAATTAGATAATTTCTAAGATGTCAGTACTCATTAGTGCTTCAGCAAAGACAGACTGGTCCAAGTGATAATGCTTTTGCAAGTATTTGATTATCCATACAGTTTCCTTTGGTCATAGGAACTACTGATCTGGGAACATATTTACAAATCACCTCCTGTTAATATTCTCTGGCTTGGAGGCATTCAAGCAACCTTGTTGAAATCAAACATATAAATAAGAACCCAGGACAGCCTTATTCTCAGTTTGCCTGATTTCCATGTGACCAGGGTTAGATTTTAATAGCTGAATTTTAAAGTAAAGGATGGTGAGAGCTCTTAGCTTTAAGATGAAACTATTCCTACTGAAATAAATATAAGACCTGCTGGTTCTAGTTACAACCAGTATTTAATTTTTTGTACCTTTCAGTCAGTTCTCACACTATCATGTGTGCAAATGAGATGCAGCTTACACATGGAATTGATTTAACATGGAATTTTCATCGAGTAAGAAGAGGGGTTCAATCAGACTTCAGAAGAGAGCCCTTGCTAGAAGTGCTAAGATAGCAAGTCCAACACTTGCTCTGAAGTACATGAGTTTGCAGTCAAAGTGCTATTTTCTCACGTATCTGAAACTCAGGATTCTCTACCACACCAAGAGATGTCTGACATGATTCCATCCAAATCCTGCTATAACACTATGAACCCCATTTATAATCTTTTCATTTTAATTTCAAACATGTTCCTGAAGAAAAACCCTCCCTTTTATCACGCTGGCTTTGCTATGACTCTGATGTTTCTCTCCCCATTTCTTATTTGAACTGAATAGCCTACAGGTGCATCATAATGAACAGGAGCTCCATGCAATCTATCTCTAGGCTTTCCAACAAGGTGACACAGAAAGACTTTAATTTCAAGTTGTATAAAATTGTCTTTCTTACTGAGCTCCCAGGTTCGTGTTTTGACAGCTTATTTAACAGGCTTTGCTGACTCCACAGGCAGTTTTATCTTTGGCCAGAAAGAGACAACCAGAAAGAAGAAAAAGACTGAAATAATGATATAACAAATAGTAAAGATTCACATAATATAAGAAAAAAAGGGAAAAAAGGATATTTTCTAATAAAAAAATATTTCAAGTTTCTGCTTCACTTTCCCTTCTGCAACAGCTCTGATATTCAATGCAAATTGCTCCACACTCCAGTTATTCTAAGGCAAAGCCATGANCAAAATATTTCAAGTTTATGCTTCACTTTCCCTTCTGCAACAGCTCTGATATTCAATGCAAATTGCTCCACACTCCAGTTATTCTAAGGCAAAGCCATGAGTGTGTCACAATTTTCCTGTCTAATTAAATAGAAACAGCTCTGTGAGTCATTTCCAAGGAGGAACTGCAGTCCTGCTAACACACTCACACACGTGTTGGAAAGGCTTTCACTCTTTTATCTGTTCTCACGTGGCCAAACACCTCACAGCCCTCTCTGCATTTCTTTTTTGAGGATTCCCCTTTAACCCTCAGTTCAATATTTCACATATTGAATTGAAGAGCAACTTTGAACATTTTTTTTCATGGGAACTTTCTTGTTCTATGTATGACTTACACACCAGATGTAAGATTTTGAAGGGAAAAAAGCTCAGGGCTTGAACAGAATAACTAGTTCATAGCTAAATTAATCCACCAAGTGTGTTTCCGTTGTACAAGAAACATTATTAAAGAAAAAGTTGTTAAAAGTCAGGGATAAACATGGAGTTATCTCCAGCAGATAAACAGCACATGAAAGAGTAGCAGCCAGCAATAGTAAACTAAGCCACAAAATATTAAAAGTTCATCCCCATAATTATTCTTCATGATTACAAAGGCTTCACTCAAAACTCCTAATATTCAATCAGCCCATGTATTTGATTTTCTCTCTGGTAGTATTTCAAAGTTTATCAGAATTTTCCATAACCAGGACTTTCAAACTGGGTGGTTTTCAATCTGATGGTGGAGTCACCACCCCTGGAGGGGTTCATAAAATGAGGAGACATGGCACTTCACATTTTTTTTAGTGGGCAATGGGGACAAAGGTTGTACTCGGTGGCCTTGGTGGTCTTTTTCACCTTAATGATTCTATGATTCTACATGTTCACTAACTGTACTCTAAATCAACACAGCAGGATGGAATGGCACTGAGAAGGTGTTTATATGATGTAATACAATGATTTTTTCCATGCTGTATAGCTTAAGACATAAATTAAGTAACTGACCAATTTGCAAAGCATATGTTGACCTTTCTCAGCCAATCAATTCCTTTTGCAAAATAAAAATAGATTTTTTTAAAACTTAGAATCTGGGTCTAATACAAGAAGGCTGAATCAAAGTTCAACAACATAGTAGGTTCACAGAAAAAAAAACCCATATCAGACTCCAAAGCTTTATTGCAATTTGCATCTTTTGTGCAATTTCCACTTAAAAAGCTCCATTTCACTGAACAGAGTTAAGATTTACTCATTAAGTACTTTCAGGTATGAGAAACTTGGGAAATAACTGAGACTATTATGAAAAATTACAATGACATGATATGGGATCTCTCATATTATGGAGCATCAGTGCTCAAATCCCCCTGCAGCCATTGTCATACATCATGCAGGGGTTCTAATGAACTTGTATGCAAATGTTAATTAGAAATTTCCTGGAAGTTTTAGGAACAGGAAGTGTTTAGTGAGCTGTGACAAACACCCTGCTAAGCCACTTGTCCTTTTCCCCCATGACTTTCTGACAGTATTTATTCTGATGCAGCTACAGGAGGATCCCTGATATGGATCCAGTTTGGATCATGCACTGAAGACTAAAGCTCAGGTGTAACTTGAGCAGTTACATGCAGTTATATTAGGCTGAACATGTGGCTGATAAACCTTCAAATCATTTTATATAGAGTTCCAAAATATCCATGCAAATCTGATAAGAAATACCTTTGGCAGTGACCAGTTCTTTTTCCCATGAAAAATTAATTTGCAGGAAGCATCATCCATATAAATAGAAAAGTAATTTATGCCAAACTGAGCTCCATAACTTCACTGTCACCACAGAGAAAGAGAGCTGAAATATGCTGGATGTACCCTAAGAGCTCCATGTGGACTCAAAGATTCCTATTTACCAAAGTTAACACATTCTTCCAACTCAGATTTTCAAGCATGACCTGACCAATACCTGGTCAATACTTTTCACACACTTTTGTATAAACTGCCATTTTAACATTTGCTTTGGTATCATCTAATTTCTTTAATATGCAGGAGAAAGAGAATTTCAGTAAAGATAGAAGGTGGATAACTATCAGATCCCCAGTCTTGTGTACAATTAGTTAAGCCTTGGAAAACATGTGAAATGCTGCAGTACTGATTAAAAATTCCCAGCAGCCTGTACCAAGGTATGCTCACAGTGCCCACTATTATTTGTATACCAACCAGGTATTATTTGTATACAGGAGTCTTTTAAAAGCAAAGATCAAAACTAACCAAAGAGAGCATAAATCCCAACAAAAAAAAAATCACATATTTATATCTCTTGCTCACTAAAGGTTACTCTTGAAAAGATGGAGGTGAGAAGCAACTGAGAAAGCACTTAGGGTGTCTGTCACCTGCTTGCAGCACATAACATAACTCTGCTCCAATCCTCTGTGTCATGGCAGGATACCTGGGAAATCTGTCTACCTGCTGTGTTATCTGCCTATAATAATAAGAAAGCTTTGCAATTAACACTTGCTTACAGTCTGGGAAAAAAAAAATCCCTAACAAAACCCCTAAATGACCAAAAAAACCCTCCTCAAAGCTTCCCAAAACTAATTAATATTTTTGAGGCTATAAAGAAACTTATAATTTCAATTCTAATCACAAAATCACAAATATTTATAGAGCACATCTACATCTGGATGAAAAAAATATTTAAAAGAAAGCAATGAAGGCAAAGAAGAATAAAATAGAGGTCCATTGAGCTTCCAAGTGTTGTGTGCCATAAGTTTTGGCATGTTCTCTGCTTTTAAACGCATTTTCTCATACAGAGAAAATTGAGCCATTGTAATTTAGAGAAACCTAAATGAACAGATCACTGAATGTGTCATTAATGTCTAACAGGTTAACAGAATTACTGGCCCAACCAAAACCAATGGACTTCTTCACAGTTTTAGGAAGTATGAAAAGTTCAGGAAGCGTGGAGGGAAATAAGAACAAATGTCAATATTTGTGATTTTAAACAATGGCTGCCTAAGTCTGAAAAACTTTAGAATACAACTATATTCTTCCCTCTGCTTACATAGTGCAGATATTCCTTCACAGACACACTTAATTGACTGGAACAATTCTACTTGGCTTCAGTGACTTTATAATTTGTCATAACCACCTCATGAGCTCTTGAGGAGACAGACTTCTTCCTCACACTGCCAAAACAATCCTATGAAATATGGTTTGGTTTGATTAAAGTATAATTAATGCCTTGAATTTTAATTACTTCTGCTGTGATCTGGAGATGAAAATACTCTTGTGCCAGAATAATACATTTAATATGAAACGGACACATTTAGTATTAATAACCACTCTATATCAACTTCAGTAATGAGTTCCTTTGATTGAACAGGCAGAATTTGGGGAAAAAACCCACACAAACCTACAGCTTTTCTGCCTGTCAGAATATAGATGTAGTTGTTGAAAACAGAATATAGACATTTACGTGGCTTGCAAAAGTAAAACTGAAATCTGTTTTTTAAATGCCAAAGGCTATCCATGAGATTTTCTCTTCTATCTTGGAAAAAATATGATTAACAAGCAAGGAATGTTGAGTGAGATATTGACATCAAAATATTTTTGCTAAATGTACATGTTTTAAATTTTAATTCTGTTCTGGAGGGGTGCAAGAAGGAATAATTCCCTACTGAACCAATTACAGGGCACTTTCTCTTTAGCGTAGTGTTCCCATGTCAGGCCACTTGGAAAAGATGGTGAAAATACTTATTACACAAATTGCTAAGTGCATTGGTAATTCGGTTTTGGGACATCATCTTATGGTTTGCTGCTGCTGACCAGAATTTAACAGGTGAAGAAATACTGGAGCCAGGGTAAAACCAAACCAGTTCATTCAGTGCTCACCAATTCACCATTAAGGATGCTTATTTTTTTTCCTTTCTGAGCTTGTCAACTATTGTTCATTTGGAAAAGAAAATCTGATATGTTTCAAGGACATAAACAGAGCCAATTTAATAAGAAGCCACAGAAATGAAAGATTCTATGAATAAATAAATAAAAATCCCAAATCATCTAAGGTCTCTCAGAAGGATCACAAGTTTGCTGCTGGTGCAGAAAAACTTTCAGATTCGTGGAGTTTCAGATGCTCATTTTTTATAAGATGATGAAAGAGAGTTTTAACTGGAGTAATTAATTGTTTTTTTATTAGCTAAATTTCATTTCTCAAAATTTGAAAATATGGTGTTTCTATCCCCAAAAATGAGTGTGGAGTATATAAAGGATTTATAACACACTATCTCCTCTGTACTAGATCAATGATCTAAAAAAAGGTGTGCTATTGTTTCCACCATCTGCCTTTCTCTCTGCTCCTACCTTTGTTTCCATTTATACCTCCTTGGGATTCCTTCACTTACTCCCAGAGGAGCTCTTAACAATCAGAATTAAAATGAATTCAAACCATGATTATAAACATTAATTCCCCCAGGTTCAGAATGAAATACCAATATATGCCAAAAAATCTTACACATTCAGAAAAACAGAGCTACAAACATATGCAGTAACATATACCCAAAAATGAACAGTATAGTTATTTTAAATATTGAAACATTTTTAATTTTTGACAACAGCAAAACAGCTGAACTAGCAGAAGCATCATTAAATATCTGGCAATCTAAGTTTTCAAATGCTAAATATTAAAATGTATTACAAATGCATCAAATAACAGACCTAAAGTAGCCCAGCAGTAATTGACATTTACCCAAGATTAACCCCTGCCTTTAACAGGAGCTTTCCTGATAGGTATTGAATAAATGTAAGATCTGTGGAAATAATTGAAATATCCTTGGCATTCAGGTTAAAACATGAATTTATTAAAACAATGAAATGCAAATATTACACCAATACATAATCCCTCTGCCTTAGTGGGCAAGAGGAGGGGAAAGTTTTCCTCAGCCTTTCTCTCCTCCACAAGCTGTTATCACACCTGAAAATCCTCCCAGTGCTCGCCCCCAGTGCAGAGGGAAAGCTCTGTGCTCCTTGGCAATTACTGAGATGTCCTTTACTTTCCATCTGTGCAGCTGTGACTCTCCCAGACCAAACACCACATGCTGTGCCCTGGGTATAAATCCAGAGCTATTGAAACTGCTACAGAATCTGAAAGAGTAAATTTGAAAGGATAAAATACCTGGTGGGGTTTATATTGTACTTCACCATACGTACATTAAATTTATTATGAAAGCTGCTGAATTTGGCAAGCCTGCATTTGCTCCCATGGGGCAGTAAGTCCATTTATTTTTCCATGTATTCCTCTATATGATAATCCTCACTAAGACAAAAGACCTCTCTCTCAAGAGAGGCTAAAGGAAGACAAGCTTACGACGGATTGTCGCTTTCTTTTAGATCCCCAGCTGCCCAAAGGAGCAAGAAAAATCCATACATCCAGTTTCCTAACAGGCACAAACAGAATTTATGAGAGGGTAGTTGGTAGCTGAGCCACTCCAGCTGTGCAGTAAACAGTCTAATTTAAAAATCATTTGAAAAAAGGGAAAAAAAAATAAAGAAAGGCTGATGTGAGCAGTGTGATTTATACCCTGCCAGCCCTTGGCTTCTCCTCTGGCTGCTTTCTTTAGTGTAAGGAGCCTTACTGGGTCAGCTGCAGATCCCTTGATGTTGGATAAGCAGGTCTGGCTGTTGAGCCCCTCACTCTCAGCGTGGATGTTGCAGGATGGCAGCGTGTCCCTCGGACTGCTGGGATCCCACAGAGCCTGGCCAAATCCAGAGCAGGATCCTGAGCTTTGAGCAGGCTCAAACCCCTGCAGTGACAGGGGGATTTAATGCCTCTGCTCAGCACTGTTTGAGCTGAGCTGAGGTGTAGCTCCATACTTAGAGGCAGATAAAGTTCTGTTTTCACACTATTTTCCAGAACACGTTAAAAAATAACCCCAAAGAACCAATAAAATGTTTCTTCCAGTTTTTGTTTTTCCTGCAGAAGGAAGGATCTAAAACTAAGACTACACTAAACACACCTGCTCTTCAATAGCTCAGTGAAAATATTCCAATTTTGGAAAGAAGTGCTCTTCACTAAGGTTTTTAGCTTCCAAATAGTAGAAATAAATGGAGAGTGAACTTCAGGTGGAATTCACATTTTGTTTGTTTAAAGGTTTTTAGAAGGGCGAAATCCAAGGAAACTTCCTATCCCTCCTATTGCTTCAATACTTTCACATCAAAAGTCAAGGTTTGTCTGAACTTCTTATGAACAGCATCTGTAATCAAACAGGAATTCTACCAGTAGTTTGTGGTTGGTATCTCCTCTGCTCCAGTCTCAGACACACAACACAGCTCTCTCTCAGCCTTAAGCAGGGATCTTGTGGCAGGGATTGAAAGATAAATTCCCAACACTCCCAAACTTCCCAAACAAATCACCCCCAAAGTATATTGAAATATTGAAATTTATAGATATGGACATATATGAAGCATATATATAGAGATATAGATGTTATGTAATATGCAATGCATTAATATACACATTATCTAATATATATGATAAACATAAATATTTCAGCTTGACATGAACTTGTTTATTCTACATCTGACATGGGGGACATAGTATTTTGCTAAACAGATTAACTAGAATATTAACTAGATCATGAGATAAATAACAAAAGAATTTGTTGAAATATGAACCAAATATTTTCATTTAATACCACCAAATTAAAAAAAAAAAAAAAAGTTTTTTTTTTCCTGTCTGCCAGCAAGAAAATGTTATTGGAAGCTTCGATGCTTGTGGCAAATGGTATCAGTCATCATTAATTTGACTGAAACTGTCAGTTTTGCATTATTTGACATGTATTTCTAGATGGGGCTTATTTTTTGAGCACAGTTTGACAAGTGTATCGCAGTACAAGTACATCAGTTTAGAAACAGTTCAGGAAGAAGAGAAATGCAGAGCAGAAAGGTGTTTGGGCTAATTTCACACAGAAGTCTGGAGAGTGGAAAACCAAAATTGAGGCAAACATTTCCCAACCAATAACAAATACACAGGAAACAGTCCTTGAAATTTGGAACCTGAGGATATGAGCTCAAGTAACGCAATTCATTCTGTATTTTATAGGGTTTTTTTGGTGACCAGCATTGGTTTTATGTGTGAACAAATGTAAGAATGAACAGATGATGCTGAGGTCTGTAGATGTTAAAAATTGGCTGGACTGAGGATGCTTCAGTGAAACCAGCTGGCTGATTTTATAAACAAAACTCGATTATGGTAGTAAAGGAGTGGCCAACACACAGCCTTTAAGGCACATGAAACTCAGGAACATTTTCCACACCTGCTTGGCACCCTGAAAGATGGGTCTGGATGCACTTCCTTAAGGACAGCACTTCCCAGATCAGCACTCTCAATGCAGGAGAAATGAAGAAGACAGCATCCTAAATTCCGAGGCTATTCTAGAACAAAATTCATAATCACCCTTCTAATTTAGAATGCCTGTGAACTGCCTCCACTCACCATAAAACATCCAACAGTTTCACTGAGATGATGAAAACTCACCATCGAGATAGAATGTATTCTATCAGCTTTTAAAGGGAAAAGTCTTCCCCTCTCTTCTTTCCAGATAGCTTTTCATATTCTCAAGTCCCAATCTATTTTTGGAAGGCCCTGCTGAACTGTTTCAGGACAGAACATATAATACCCTCTAAGGTTGCCTTCAGCATTCAACTGTGGACGAACTGGCAGGAGGTTCAGTAACACTGCCTTAGATAATGGGTTGCCGTGGCAACATTCCTGCCTGCTGCCAAATTCTGGAGCTCAAGTTTAAAAGCTGATCTCAAACCAAGGTCTTTTTCCAAAAAATCTCTAAGCTCTTATTAAGAAAAGCAAACACACCACCATATTCCTCTCAAAGAAATCCATCCCACATAAAAGGAGGCAGTCCTTGCTCTGGCATTTACTTGCAGAGCCCTTCTGACCTCAGCATTGGCTTCTCTTATATTAAAATGCTATATTTCCACTATGAATTTGCCTGGCTTAAGATCAAGCATACAATATTTATATACTTCTGCTCAAACATGTAGAGTATAATAATGCCATTTCTTAGCCAAGCAGCACAGTTTAAAAGGCAGTTCTGTTACCGTGGGTTTTCAAATCACCTTTGGTCACTGCCCTGTGAACCTCAGCAGAACTCAAACCAGGACTTTCCCAATAACTAATTGCCAGCTCACTGGAAGATCAGAAACAGCAGTAGAAATGGTTGCCCCAATTTTCTGAAATTTAGGGCAGTGTGAAAAAACTCTAGACCTAAAAAACAGGTTTTATTAATACAGAAGGTAACACAGGAATGAGTTAAATTTGTAAAAGAGCTTGAATGTCATTCACAAACTGCAGTGGTGGCACAATTCTAGCATTATATTCCAACTGTTAAAGCATTTGAATCTGGGTTTCCAACTCTCAGCTTTAAGTTCTCAAACAGATAAAATATATTTAAACTGCATCACAATGAAAAAAACCCCAGGAATATGCAACAACTCACACATCCTGTACAGAGATACAATGCCAGAAGATACAGTACATAAGGCTTTTTTTCCTAAGAATGTCAATCTCTTTCCACTTTGTCTTCAAAAAGGACCCACACTTGGAATCAGCTAAAAATAAGATATGCAGTTTAACAATTCCTGGCGCTTCAGACAAGAAATCTTCAAAACCTCTCTGAGTGAAGGACATGCCTATGCATCTTCTCAAAATGTTCTCTGCCAAGCAAATATACTAATTCCTATGTCAAGCAGAATTTCAATACACAGGGTCTGCCTTGCATGTCTCACTTTTCTGTGCTAAAAATTAAATACTCATGTTGCACCTTTGCACTGCTCAGCACCCAGGAAATTGTCCTGCACAGGCCAGCATCATTCTGGTTGTGATAAATTCCATTTAGTCACTACTACATGAATGGTGAAGTCCTAAGAAATATGAGGAAGATGCCTTTAAGGTTTTCATGTTGTGGTACATAAAGCTTTCTGCAAATGTTTGAGAGATCTGTTTGTTGCAAAAGCAATGTATTAGGGAAAAAAACCCCACGAAGCTCATCAGGTCTGACTGATTCATGCATAAAGTACATTCAGATTGCCTGACAAAATATTTTAAACAAGTATCTTGGTAAAATACCTCATCTAGGTGGTTTATCATACAAATAACATCAGCTAAGAGCAGAATAATTGCTTTGTTTCATCTCTTTCTGCACTAAGTGCATGCATTATTATTGTATTAACTTTCCTAAAGCAAACTAAATCTCCTTCATCAGCTATTAAAAAGTCCTTTAAACTACTTGAATCATAAACCTTCCTGGCTCCCTGTTGTGCTATACTTTACACAGAGGTCTTGTTTGTACTTCCTATCATTATATGTCTACACATCTGCAAATGTGCTTATTGTGAACAGATCATAGAACACGCTGGAATCGTTAGGGGAAAGTTCATGGATAACGTTCCACACACGCAAGCCACAGAAGATTTTTTAAGATGCATTGTTTGCAGTAATTTAAAGAATGGATCCTGTCTTTAATACCTTTATAAAAATTTTAGGTGCTTATAAATCCCAATGACGAAAGGGTGCTCACAAGTTCTACGGGTTCCTGCAAGTTTTTAAATATATAAGAGCTTTACAGGTTTAGATCAGGGATGAAATGTCTTTGGGACAGATTGATGTAAATCCTACACCCAGGGCATCCCTTCTCCACCTCCACCCTTCTCCCAGCTCTGGTGGGTATTCAGGATCTTGGGGGAAGAGTCTGGGCCTGGTTTTACAGAGGGGCTGATAGGAGCCCTGGGATGCTCAAAATCAATGAACTTTTAAGAACATAATCACAAAGAAAACTAAATTGCTCTTCTCTCCTCCTTGTCTCTTAAATTTTCTTGAGAAAGTTTTAAATTAACACACACACACACCCCAAGTTAAAAAATTATCCCATTTGCTACTGGAGTCTGTCCCAGTTTAGCAAGCTGGAAATATTCAGCAAACTGGTGAAGTTATGCCAAATTCTCTCAAAGACAGTGGGATTTCAGCTCGAGTGTTCAGCAAACTAAGGTACAGGCTGTTTTTGATCTCTGTGGAAGGCTAGTTGAATATCAGGAAAAGGTTCTTCCCCCAGAGGGTGGTTGGGCACTGAACAGGCTCCCCAGGCAGTGGTCATAGCCCCAAACCTGCCAGAGCTCAAGGAGTGTTTGGACAATGATGATCCTTGTGGGTCCCGTCCAACTCAGGATATTCTACGATTGTATGAAAAAATCCCAGAATATAAACTGGAGTTCAAGCAAAAAAAAATTCCTGCAATGTCATTTAAAAAATTAATTCTGGAACAGAGATCAGTAGAAATTTCAGCAGTTTCATTCTCAGCTTTACAAAGCAAAACCCTCTCTATTCTCTCCCATAACAAAACTAAAATGTGATATTTTTGAAAATTCTCCCATGACTGATGCAGCCAGCTGCCAATGTCTCACTGACAAAGTATAGCAATGATTTAGACACAGATTTTTAAAATACACATAAATTATATGCAGTATAAGTGCTGGAGAAAGGCACATTTCCAAAAGGAAACAAGCATCTTCTAACCTTGGAGATTTAACAAGAAATTAGATTTTTTTTTTTTAGTACAAACACAAAATAATACCTATTCTATTTTTGTGGTTCTGAACTTAAGACAATGAAAATGCATCTCAGACCCACTTATCTACCATTAATGTAGCTACTATGTGTTTTTTATAAGGGGAGACATTTACCCAGATGAATTGATTGGCAACAAAATTTTCTGAAATACAAAAGTCTATTTGGTAAATATAATCCAGTCAAAGAAAAGCAATGAGCAGTTCTTTGAGTATCTTATTTTAAGAATAAAATGTAAGTAGCTTAAGAGTTGCAGTCATCTATTCTGGTTTATTGCATTATTTTCCAGTAAGTCAAATATCCTGCCCAAAGACTTTTCCACTGAAGTCACTCTCCCCAATGCCACGACCAAAATGCACTGATGAGACAGAAATATTGCATTGCATTCCTTTCTTTTGAGATATTATTCTACTCAGGGGTGTATCCTTGCTGGGTATTGGTTACCCAGT
Source organism: Pachyramphus minor (assembly GCA_013397135.1). NCBI lineage: Eukaryota > Metazoa > Chordata > Aves > Passeriformes > Tyrannidae > Pachyramphus > Pachyramphus minor. Next base: position 305,135 of record VYXB01002897.1, read on the forward strand.
GAAAGAGAAGGGAGGAGGATTGGCTTTGGGATGTGAATCTGGAATGAGAGCGTGGACACTTTTTTGTAGGGTCAGCATATTATCTATCCCAGATAACTCCTTCTGGATGACAACCCACACTTGGACCTGGAAAATGGTCAGGCCAAATTAATTATTGAGTTAATTTGCTCTCTGTTCCCTGCTTTAAGGAGAAAAGAGTCACAGAGGGCAGGAAGTTAATTTATATATGGTAAAACAAAGGCAGTGGAATATTGCTTTTCTAAAAAATCATTTAAAAATTTCTGAAGAAGTTCTTAGAGATTTAGATCAAAGATAAGGAAAAAATACCCAGTACATAATCTCATTTTAACTTCTAGACCAATACTGTGACATTTTTGTCTGAAAAAATCCCAATTTTTTTAGACAGATTGCTTTTGCTTATTAGGAATTCAATTGTTTCTTATCTGTAGCTGCCCACACTCACAGACCTGATTTTGTACTGGTACAAGGAGACAAGAGTGGCTTTGAAATCTATCCCAAGTACTTAAAAATACCAAGAATTATGGGAAGTATCTCCTTATCTTTACTTTTATGGCTGATAAAACCAAGCAAACTGTAGTCTGTAGTTGTTGAATACATGGTGAGCTTATTTCTCTCCATCCAGAAGTGTTCCCACAACTGTAAGTAACGAAAGCTGTACCAAAAAGTAGCCAAAAAAGCACTTACAGTTTAGTGCCACAGCTTCAGCAGCACAGTCTCTTGAAACTGTGTATTCCTGACAGTTTAATTTACTGTACAACATCTGCAAACTGACAGTCCGTGCTGCGTAATTAAGAAATAAGATGTCTGGCAAGATTTATGTGATGGGGAGAACTCACTGAAACCTAATAGGTTTTTGACAGGATTGAAAAAGAATTGACCAAACTTATTGACTCTACTGGTGGGTCATATGATTTCCTGATTAAGGTATTTTTTAAAAATGGTTTTATATTATGTTTATTTGATTTAAAAACAAGGAATTCAGGAGACTCCCAAACTAAAAATATCCTTATTTATATTAGGTAGGCTATGGATGGAACTGTGTGGGTTATATAACACAACACAGGAATTTCCACCTACCTGTATTCCTATTCCTCTGCCAAATTAAAAAGGTGGGAAATGTACATTCAGCTTAGGTATACATAATACAGGAACAATAGCAAAACTGTCTTTGAGGAAAATCAGGGAGAGAGAAAATAAAGAACAAAATGAAGTGCCTTGAGCTAAAACAAAATATAGTGAGGAAAGGCTTTAATCATGCTATGGAATTCAGCACTGAATTCTTTATAGCAATGGCAGCACAACTGTGCACAGAAAAGAAGAAGAAAGTTTAGTTTGCAGTTAAAGCTGGCCTGTTCACAGAAAATGATGAAAATTACTTCAATGCTGTCTCTTTTACAAGGAAATGGCTGATCTATTCCAAGTACTTTAAAGCTCACTAAATAGAACATCACATTAGGACAATTTTGCACTGACCTGGACTAGGTGCCCGAGATCTTCCCATTTCAGATTATCTCATTAAAAATTGAGGTGGCAGCTCTGATCCATTTTACACCATTTTACACTGCTGGCAGCATTTTAAACAGGCTTCAAGAACAACAAAAAAATCCAACTCTTCTTTTTCATTTCTTTTTTCCAAGCATGTTTTTTTAATCCTTGGGCTGAAAGGGTTCCAAACCTGTTCCTCACAGCTCCCCTGGAGGGGCCCAGGCAGCATTTCTAACACATTTCATTCCCCCAGGCAGAGCCTGTTTGCATGGTGACGGCTTCAGGTGCCACACAAACCGTGCCCAATGGTTTGAAAAGTCTTTATTGTGCCATTCAAACCCACATCCCTCCTTCTGAGAGGCTCAGCTGGGATGTGTCCTGCACTGCAAAGCTCTCCGTGGGTGTTATGGGCTAATTCACAAAACCTGAGCTGAGCTGAGGACCAGCAGCAGTTGATGAACACTAATTAAAATCTGTAAAAACTTGTGCAGACCTATTGTTTTGCCTCATTCCCTCTTTACTTTTATATATTGCTGACGTATATCAGCGTCACACGTGAATAATGTCTCCAAACAGCTCTGCGAACAGCTTTAAGAACGGTGACACAAAGCAAAGCCTCTCCCTAAATACCACAGTAGCACTGAGTAAAACTATTAGTTCCTACATGCTGAGAATTCAAATACTGTATTTGTTCTAAATATATCCTTCTTTGTCCTGCTCCAACCCAGCCAGGGTTTGACTGCAGTTTGGCTTTCAGGAGGCAACGTCTGACATTAAAGCCCTCATGGAGTCCCTGTTAACACAGGGAGCTAAAGATGCAGCTTTTTGTGGTTTAGCTCTCAGTCCTGCAAAGCTGATTTTGTGCATCCAGATTAATGAGTCACCCATGTGCTGGCAGTATGAGTGGCTGGCAGAAAGAGAGAGTGGAGAAGCCTCTTTTCCTCCTTCTGTGTGGGGGGAGTGAGGTCACCACACACTCACTGAAGAGGAGGGCTCTGAGCGGCAAGGCCACGGCTGGTCCAGCCACAAGGCCTCAGCTGGATGATGTGGGACTCAGATGTGTAATAAAATCTAAAAGAACACAGCTGGGGTCATGCCAGAGCATCAGCCCAATCACTAATGTATGGGGAGAGCAAGGTGGACACAGGCCACAGAACCTTACCAAGAGGGAACAAGTTTCTTCAACATTTGGATTAAATATTAGATTTGGGTTTCAATTAGATATTAGGAAAAAGTCTTCCCGGAAAGGGTTGCCAAACATTTGAACAGGTTTTGAACATCTGGATATGGAGCTTGAGGCTGTGGTTTAGTGAGGAACATGGCAGTGGTCCTGGGTTGATGGTTGGACTTGGTGATCTAAGAGGTCTTTTCCAACATGAATGATTCTATGATCATTTTAAGCTTTATAAGAATGTGTTACAAGCATGTCATTATATGTAAAACTTAAAAATGAAAACTGGAAAAAAATGTCAACACTGTTATATAAAGTTTTCTGCAGTGTTAAAATACTGACAAAAATAAGATACTTGAGTTAAAGAATTCTCTCTTTTTGAGCTGAAAAGGCAACTTCAATTTTGCAAGTTGTTGCAGAAAGGAAATAATTCTTCTACTGGTATTTTAAAAAAACAGGCAGAGGAGTTTTCACTTGTTTATTAAAGCTTCTCGGACTTTACGAGTCTGTGAAAAGAATTTGATTAAAGATCCTAATATATAAGTGATGTGAATCACACCAGAGATTCTCAGAATGTCTGTATTGTTCCCTTTCAAAGATAAAATATGTGTTATTTTCAAGAGGACTATATGTCCCAGTAATACAGCAATGCCTTTTCTGTGGTGTGTACTTGCTGGTATGTTAGTGAGAGGTCTGCAAGCCAGAATGATTAGACTGTCACCAGGAGAACAATGAGGTGTGTTCCAGCATACAGAGAGCAATTTCAGAGGGGAAAAAAAATACCTCAATGGATCAGCAAGAAGGAGTAAGGAAAGGCAAATAGCTTTTCATTTCCCACTGCTTCCTCCCATAACGTTTTCATTATCGTGAGACGTAAAATTATGAAATAAAGCACTAAAAATAATCAACTGCTAACAGTGATTAAGACATAATCACACGTCCAAGGCTTTTCTGCACATTTCCATGGTTAGCTGAATCTTGTATTTTAAAGCAGTGGAATTTGGCAGGTATATTTTCTCCGTGATCATTAATTCCACATTAACACCGTTTTAATTAGAGACTTTTTTCTTTAAAGCCAACTGAATTTTACATGAAAATGGTGGTAGCATCCAGTATTCCTAAATGTTAAGAAAGCATAAAGCCATCAGCCACTCACTAATAAGAGGTATAAGCAGTAACTTAATTTAGGAAACTCGGTGAAACAAAATGACAAACTCTGTAGTGGTGTTCTAAAGTAAAGCTAAAGTACTTTATAACCCTTAATGTACAAATTGAGATCTGAAAATTATTTGATGTAAACAGCATTTTAAATTGGCACAATCAACCAAGAGCGTCTCTCTTGTTTGTGACATGCTGCACCATATCAGTAAGATATTACCAATTTATTTCAGCAGAAGTTTAATTTCAGGAGGCTTGCTAGGCTTAATTTCTTCTGAAACAGCTGTCTTGTGTGTTTGCAAAATGATTTAATTTATCACAGCAGAGCTGCCTTTGCTGTAGAATTTCTATAGTAAATGTATGCAGCTGCAAGTATTTTCCTTAATCAAAGAGAAAAGGGCCACCTTGCATTGCCAGATCTCATCAGCACCCACCTACCCAGCAGAGATGGGTATTTCTGTCCTGCATCCATTTCTACTGTTCATTAGTGGACATTTCAGGAAATGTCCTTGACATTATCACCCAAGTGCCAGAAATTCCTGCAATTCAGTGCTGTTACATTCCCAGCCAGGCAGGGCTGGCTACCTGCATCTCACTCCAACACCCAAAACTAAGCTCCAGACTTAAAATGGAATTAAAATTTTTGTCTACCGCTTTTAACGCAGAAACCCTGACTGCTGCACCCACAGAAACTCCTCTTACATAATTGGTGTTTGTGGGGGCATAAATAACAGGTTCAAGATTAAGAGATATGAGACTGGGTCAAATAAGACAATTGGGTGAAATTCTGAAAAATATTAATACAACATAACCTGCACTAAAACAAGAGATGCTGTTCTCAGTCGCACCCCTCTCCTAGGCCATAACTGGGTTTTTCAACAATTTGACACTTAATAATCAGATTTAATGTGTTAGGTTCTGCTCTTCTGTTTCCCTTCAGCAGGCTGTGTATCTCTTGTCCATGGGGAATCTGTCATAAATAGGCTTTGCCTCAGAATTATGTATGTTCTATTCATGTTTTTTTGGAGGTTTCGTGCCATTTGTCTCTCCCTGAAATCTTCTCTCACTTGTAAATCCAATCACTGTGTTGTTCAGTACGTTTTTAATTATTACAAAATACCTATGAAGACAAAACCTACTGTATTTTAGTATCAATTCTCCAGTTTTGATGTCATGGTGCAGTACTCATACATACATTTATGTTTTTTCCCCAGAAAATACAAAAACACCTCCTAAAAATTTCTTACACACCAAAATAGAGATGCTGAGTCTGACTATCCTAAAAATTGCAAACGTGACAGAACCAAAGTTTTTTGTATGAGAAGGATAGGACTTGAGTGGTTTAAATGTGGGTTTGTGTTTTTATATTCTGGGCTGGTATCACAGAATAAAAGTGCAGCCTCAGGGCATTTTGGCAGCTGACAGCAACTAGAGCCAGGCTGAACAACAATAATATTGTGATGTGGATCTGTATGGCTTTTTGTCAAAGCAAACATTGAGTTATTGTGTGCTTTCACAGGTGACATGACCAAAAGGACAGTGTTAGGATGCTGGGAGACAGTTTGATAGCAAGGATATTGGTTCACAGCACTTTTTCAGATGAGCTTTGACTGTGGTGCTTATAAATTATGATTTTTAAAAGTATTCTGTCCCTTGTGTTCCTATGGAATCACAAAGGAGAGATAAACATCTGGGAAAATTGGTAGGAAAAGTGATGACAACTGGGAGGAAATCTGAAGGTAGGGAAAAGGTTGCTGGATTATTATAAAGTGCAACAGTAAGAGCCTCAACTTGTAAAAAGATTGCACTCTTCCCTGTGTTAATGTACATGTACACAGGGATTCCAGGATGCCTGTTTCCACCCCTGCAGATACACCAAGCCACCTTGTGTGAACTTGGGTGTGTGTCTGTGCTCCAATCAATATGTGCACTGGAAGTTAGATAAGTCATTAAGGAGAAGGACATGAAATGATTGTCTCAACCCTCTCCAACACTTGCCCCAGGCTGGTCATTTTCTCACGAATAATCGAAATGCTCTCTAACCCCTGATGTCAATGATTCAGGGGAGATGCAGGACCACACGTTCTGAGGGGCTTTATTGACATATAGCACCTTTCATGAGCCTCAGAACACATTTGTGGGATTAAAACCTACTTACAAGAACCATTATAGTCTACAATGCACAGAAATGCCTCAAGGATTTCACTCTCTTGAAATTAAAGGCAACATTTATTACTTTTTAGGAGACAATGAACAAGAGTCACATTCAAAGCTTAACAGAAGACTGACCTTGGGCATAAGTCCTTATTCTGTCAAGGCTTTGAGATGGCAGATGATCCAGACCTATACTGACAAGTGTCAAATCTAAATACTGGGTCTTGTTGAGGGTATGCCAGATCCTTTCCATACTCTTTCGTATCCAATGATATTAATTGATGGTTAAATACCAGTTGTTATTATCAGTGAGTAAGCAGAAAATTTCCTACAAGAACATAACTATCATGATCCTTTTACAGTTATAAAATATATCTCAGCAGATGCTAGGAATGAGTTCTTGATTGATACAGCTGTTACATGTAAGAAATGCAAGTTGCATCAACCATTCTGCTGCTTATTAGATAAGCAGAGCATATAAAAATATGTTAAATGTATAAAGATATAAATACTGCCAGGTTTGCACAGTCCTGCCCCAACAGCATAAGATGTTCATAAATTGAAGTGAGTTCAGCAGAAGGTCCCCAAGGTGGTTAAGGACAAACACTCTCCCAAAGAATAAAGTCTGAGGGAACACAGCTTGCTCAGCCTGGAAAAGGGACAGTTCCAGCAGCCTCCCAGTGTCTACAGGAAGAGCATCAAGAAGACCAAGCAAGGCTCATCACAGAAGGAGAAAAGATGTCAGGCAGTGGGCATAAACCAAAACAAGGCAGTTTCAGACCAGTTACAAGAAAAATGTTTTTACTATTGGGACAGTCAAGCACTGGAACTAGTTTCCCAGAGGTGTTCCAACATCTCTGTCCCAGAGGTTTTCAGGACAAAAGAAGACAAAACTTTGCGTGACATGCTCTGACCTCATACCTGCCATCAGGAAGGAGAATGGTATTAAAATTAGAGCATACAATAATTTATATTTCCCAGTGTATCTCTACATTTCTAATTGCTGGATTGGTGGTGTTTTTTTTTTTGTTTTTTTTTTTTTTTTTTTTTTTTTTTTTTGTAGTTTATTTGCTTGTTTTTTAGCTGAGAAATGGCATTTTACATGAGCAGTAACAAAAACAAACTATGTTTAGATCACAGCTAAGATCACCTTGGGTTTGAGGTTTAGGTTCAAGGTTATTGCAATGAGGGACTAACAGGTTTGTTCATGCTACTGGCCAATGGCCTGTTCAGATCAGTTTTCTTAAAGTACAGAAGCTTAGCTTACTCCAAACTCTATAGAAAATACTCTTGCAGAAGATAATAAAGGACCAAAGAGAGAAGAATGAAAATCACTTGTTCTGGAGTACTTGAACTAACAGGACACTTCAAGAAACCAAAAAGCAACAGACACTTTCTGACTCAGCAGTACATACATTATGATTCAACTCTGCATTTATTTTTTAGGAGGTGTGATGTTTGTGTGCTACTCAAGGCTAATAGGTGAAAAGGGATGTAACTTCATGCCTCAAAAGTAAATCAATATTAAGTCTGAAATTTCACTTTGGAAAAGTTGTAAGAATTTTTTCATCTTTAGTATATTTAAAGTTATTTTAAAAGAAAAGTTTAACCTACTTGAAAAGTTTATTTCTTCGAAATGGGCTCTTAAGAAGTCAAAAGGCCCCTATTGGTTTTCTACTCCACATATAATACATTCAAAATTACAGATTGCTTTTTCCTGCCTCTGTTAATCTTTCTTGATAGCTGGCAGTGTTACTCTTCATAAAGGGCAGATCTTCTATAGAAGCAGTAGTTGTACATAATTCCTCCCAATAAAAATTCCATGTGCTCATCCATGTGCTGTATCAAGAAAGTCTGCAGACTTCCTAAGGAGCCAGGCGAGGTGCTGAGGGAAAACCACCTCCAGCAGAGCTGCTTCCAAAGTCTCCTCCCAGCTGGCAGGGATTTGGAACAGTCCCTGCTCCAGCAGAAGGGCTGGGTACAGCTGTCCCACCTCCCTGCAGGTGGGAAAGATGGATGCTGCAAACTGCCAGCATGTTTACAGCTCATTTTCCTTGTTAGTGCTGGACAGGGTCGGAATCACAGAAGGGATGCGGTTGGAAGGGTCAGCTGGTCCGTGGTAAAAGGGGAGAAGATGAAATTTAGACAAGATTTTTTAAACTGAACAGTATTTTTAGCTGTTCAACACAATATCCCTTAAATACCTGTGCTTTGGGAAGTGCTGCTTGGGTTTCTCATATCTCTCCAATAAGGCATCCAGAATAAACAATAATTGTGAGAAATCCTGTCTCTAACCCTTTGCCACCTTTGTTCATTATTCAGATCTCTCAGCAATTACCTTTACTGTCTCATCTGTCTCAGTCGCTGACAACCAATAAATAGGTGTGTTTTGGTGGATTGAAAACTCTTGATAGCTTGGGCAACTGATTCAACATTTTTGTTTACAGCAGAAGAAGTATGATAAAAGGCTAATTCCCACACCCCCAATAAATTCTTAATTATTATTATTTTTTTTAATCTTTCCAATTTTAAAATGTTGTGTTGTGATCCTGGTTTTTACCAGTAGGCAATGAAATAATTAACATAACAATTGGCTTTTCTCAGCACAGCATTTTGAAAAAAGATCAAGAAAGGTATGTCAAATTTTACTAAATACAATAAAAATTAATACAAACTGCTTTTATACATCTTTGCATCAATCCACATTTTTTCCATTCTTTTATATCTTGTTCTTGACCTGTGACAGGTATTTCAAGTTGTGTTTAAGCTAATAAGCTGCATTAGTGGCATCACTTTCAAGCCCTTGTTCATGGCAGATCCTTCCCAGCTGGCTGTAAAATGGATATTTTCTCTCTTATTTCACTCTAATATTCTGGCTTCCTTTTGGGGATGATGATATTTCTCCTGTTAATGAGACTTACTTATACCAGGCTCATGTCTCACATTCTTTTTCCTTGGATCTTATGGAAATGCTGTGATTTTTTCCCAATTTTGGCATCCAGCTTTGTAGGTGGGTTGCAATCTGTAGTACAGTTCCCAGTTATTTGAGGAAGCAACTGCGTTTAAATGTGTCAACACTTTCCCTTAAGTGGATCATCTCTCCTGCCTCCTTTAGTTTGGAGTTATCTGAAGGAACTGATTGTCTTAAACTCATTTGTGTTTGTGGAATTCAAAGTTTTCTTTTAAAAGAAAGTTGGACTTTCCTACAGATTTTAAATATAACTTTGTTTTTGTTTTTCTTGTGTTCCTTTCCATTTGACTCCTGTACTGCTGCTGCTGTGCTATGCAGATGTTTCCTGGAATATCTCTTTCACAAAGGATGGACTAATGGGAGTTCTCCTGAAGCATTATTTTCAAAACAGGGTAATAAAAATACTCGACTTCTTGTTCTCTGTGTCTGGCTTGACAGGAAGTTTAAGTACAGAGGCTCAATACACAAACTGTGGAACAAAATGTTTGGGTAGAGAGGGAACAATTTTTTACAAAAACTTGTTGACTATTTATCAGCAATCTGTACATAGGTAAATATTAGGCTGTTTTCTCCAAACACACACTGTAGAGTAAACAATATCGAATAAGTAATTAACTTGACTTCCTAAAAAAATGTAATATAGTAACAGACACCAAATATCTTGAAAAATATGATAACAAAATTTGTCCTATTTGGGTCAATTCTCCTGGCATTGAAGATCTCTGGTACAAAGCTACCCTTGACTTTAATAAAAAATTCAGTTTTTCCTGGTCTGTCTCATGTCCAACAAAGATTTACTTTATTGGCTCTTGGTAGTAATCCTAGTCCTTGCAATATTTTTGTCTTAAGGCTTCACAAGTGGTATCTTTCTGGAATTATTCTACAAGAAAGGTAAATTATTCCTGTGGCTTGTGGGAACAGAGAGAGATTTTTCTAATAAGCTTCTCATACATGTACTGTACTACCAGCTCAGGGCAAAGAGAAAAAAAAAGTAATAATTTGCTGTGGCTCTTTTGAGAAGAGAATAAACAGTATAGAACAGCATGTATATGTTCCACTTGCTTGAGTTCTCAAAGAGAGAAATTACTAAGCTGTTAACTAGAAAATCCAGACATTTTGAAATGCTTTACAGAACTTCTTTCTGACAGATGTTTTGGTGGCAGAAGAACATAGGAAGCAGCTGTAGCTAAAAGTAATTTATACCTTCATAATTTGCTAAATCAAGAGGAGCATTCGGTATTTACACTTGCAATCTGAAAATGATTAGAAAAAAACTATTTAGAACTTTACTTTTAATACATATAATTCCAAATACCTGGAAGTTCAACATGTTTACACAAACCTCTTAAAAATGATTCCCACTTTCCTGCTAAGTGCCAATCTACCATCATATTTAATGTCTTTTCCTAATGTCAGCAAAGATCTTCCTCAAGAGCTTGTACCCATTGAATGGAAAGGAGGGTGTTCAGAGAATAAAGACTTGTTTTTCCTCAAACTGCCAGGAATGGGATGAACAATTGGCAGGTGGTGTTGCTTTGCTACCTTGCTCCCCAGCTGGAGCTGAGATTCCTAGAGAAGTATTTCTTTTTCACAGCTGACAAAGGTTTGAGTTTTACTTGGCTCTACCATAGCCATGAGACTCCCTGGCATGTGACACAGTCACAAAACATGTTGGAAGGGACCTCTGGAGTTCATCTCATCTGACCATCTACTCCAAGCAAGCCCAGTTAACTCGGATAACTTAGTAACCAAGTCCACTTGGGATCATGGAATCATAAAATGGTTTGGCATTCCAACCCCCTGCAACGGGCAGGGACACCTTCCACTATCCCAGGTTGCTCCAAGCCCTGTCCAGCCTCGCCTTGGACACTTCCAGGTGTGGGACAGCCATAGCTTTTCTCTGTGCCTGTGCCTCACCACCCTAAGTAGATCCTACTTTCTCTGAAGGAGGTGCCACAGCCTCTCTTGGCAACCTCCTCCCGCCTGTTTGATCCCCTCACAGATAGAAAGTTTTCTTCTATCTACTCAGATTTTCCCATGTACCAACACGTGTCTGTTGTCTCTAGAGCTGTCAGTGGGCACCTCCAAACCAGCCTGATTCTGTCACCTCTCTACTCTCCCATCAGCTACCTGGAGGCAGCAATAAAATGCCCCTGAGCCTTTTCTTCATAAGGTTGAACAAATCCTGTTGTAGCTGTCTCCCCTCATCCATCATATGCCCCAGCTGCTGACCCTCTTGGTGGCCTTGGCTAGGTTTGCTGTAGCCCTGAAAAATCCTGTTCTTTGGAAACTTCCAACCACGAGGGGAAAAAAATTAATGCTGTTATGGTAGCTATTCATCTAAATGAGACCACAGGTATTATATTAGGAATCATAAAACCAGGAAAATCACAGAAATTTTCCCATTTAGCAGTTTGAACCCATTCAGAGATACACTTAAAACTATAACAGAGGTTTATAAAGAAATTACCAAGAAGTAAACCACTCACATTGAATTCAGTTTGCAGGGAATTAGTTTGCTCATCAGAACATAGATCTAAATGGATTAAAATAGGTATGTGGCATAAAGCTGCATCAGGTTTCTACATATATATGCCACATACCCACTTCTAATAATTTAAGGCCTGAGGTTTTGGGGTATCAAATCACTTATACTGTCCTAGTATAGCACATTGAAATTTTAGCTGGAACAGTAAAAAGCTGGGTGAAAAATAATCTACTTATGCCCTACCTGAAACATATTCTGTGCTGACTCAAGCTGACTGTTTGAGTAAGACAGTCTCTTCAGCAAATGTCCAGTTTCACAACATTAATTTTAGCTAAACACACTTTACATCTGCTAAGACATATACTGAGTTAGCAGGAATTCAAGTAATTCACAAAAAGAAGTGCTATTTATACATTCTCCAGTAAAATTCAGGAAATACACTTCTGATGATATCTTGGAGTAAGAGATGACTTTCTCAAAAGGGATTTAAGGAAAGGAAAATGACAGAAGCTTTGTGACATGGTGAAAAAATATGGATTAAATGTATCAGAGCTGTTGCTAAGAGGAGCTGACAGAGCTGCTGAGATAGCTCAATGACCTGATTAAATAGGAGCGAGAAACCGTGTTCTCTGTCCACCTCTACAAGACTTCATCATAAATTATTTCGTTAACTTGGTATATAGAGACTCCCTCCTTAAAATAGATGTCAGATTGCCATGTAGGCAATCCTGAGGAATATATATAGATACCACTATTTCTCATTACTTGTATGAAATTGAAAAGAATAACATCCATAGGTGTGTAGGCTGAAATTGAAAAGTCCAGTGATGTTGCATTAAATACCTATAGTCGTAATGCAAGAAAAAATACCCGAAATGCTTATGTCTCAAAAACATTTTACACTGACTACTGGACATAGGGTCCTTACTCTGACTTTTTACTTATCCATTCTCTGCACATAAATTCTCTCAAATCCCTGAAGTTTGGGAGCAGCTTCTTTATTAGCTTATATTCTCAACAAGTTTAAATTGAAACCCCCTAGGAAATGCATGAACAGGCTTTTATGTACCTTCTTCTTAATATGACTTATTAGAAGTTGAACAAGTTTTCTAGTTTCTACCTGTTCCTATAACACATAAACTGAAGTCTGGGTAATGTACATTTAATTGCAACAGCTCAGCCTCAGTGTTCTCTATAGCAACAAATATGCATTGACTACGTCTGTCAAACCTTTCCTCAACTTCTTCCTTTCTGCTATTTATGGGCAACTGTTTCAAAGAGGTTTTCTTTTGTACAAAGTCTTTCCCTCTACGTATCTATATGGTATCATACCTGTCAATTATTTTGCTGTTCTTCACTCATCCTGCATTTTCTCTCACGTGCATCCAGTCCATAATGCTGCATATCATTTGCTTGAAATGCATGAACAGGACAGGAGCTGGAGAGCCCAGCATAAAGGCTCATGATTCCTTGGTCCTATACTCTCTTTTTTCCCTCAAAACTCTACGTCACATTTCTCTGTTTGTATTAAATGCAGCCAAAATAGAAAAGACAGAAAGACCTTATTATTTGAAGGTTCAACATCCTGTCAGTAGACCTGAGATAAAAAAAAAAAAAAATTCACAACAAAGACAGCAAAAAAGGAAGTTAATATGAGAAGGTCTGAGGAGGAGAAGTAAGAAGATATCTTAGAAAGGGGTAACCTCCTTTAGCTCTGAATCCTGTTCTATTGGCTCTGTGTTACAGTTTTTTCTATTTCTGCTTACAGTTGGGTAGATCATCAGTAGCCACCCTTGGAGAATATAAAATAATAAAAAACCCCAGTTCATTTATTTATCTTCAATTTGCACATGCAAACATTCTATGTACGTTATTTCCAAACACAAAAGGGACAGTTCTCAGAGACCTGCCTAGTAACCAGGAGATGGGAAGGAATACATATCCTCTATTAAATTTGCTGAAAACATGTTACAGTGTACACTGTCAAAAGAAAGCAAAAAAAGGTGTTTTCAAAAAAAAATATCACAAGCATTTCAGTTCCATGAGAAATTGAGAGCAGGATGGGAAAGGGTGTTTACACAGGCACTTAGCCAGGAAACTGTGTTTTCCACAGATACAGTCATTCGGGGAGCACATCTCCGATTTTCCTGAGCTCCCTCCCTCTGTTCTCATCCCCCTTCAATTATATTGAGAAATCTTTCTGTAGGTGAGAAAATATAGCCAGTTCTTCATCATGTATTCAAACGCTGCCTCTCCTTTAGGTAAGTGCTACCACACTGAGGCCATTTGTAGGAATTTTACATAGCAAGACAAACAAATGCAAACCCTTAAGGAAACGAGCTGCAGGATAGTTCCACAGTGACTCGTTACCAAAAATCTGCCTAAAAGAATCCTCTCCAAATCTTCTGTGGAATGCAGCATTGCTCATTAGCAGGCTTGATGGAAAACGCTGTGAGGTAGATAGAAAGTCTTGTCACTTTATTTGGATGTGCTTCCCTGCATCTTAAGTTGCAGCTCCGGATCCCTGAGGATCATGTGAGGCTGGGTTATATATTAGAGCCGCGCTATAGTGCTGGGAGTGTGTAAGCCTGGCAGCTGGGTAGTGTTATGGTTGCTGCTTTCCTGTGCTAAGCTGATTTACTTGTTTAAGGTCTGACCTCATCATCCTGTCAGTATGGATTCCCACCTATACAGTTAGCAGCAGCTCAGCATCGCCTGGGAGAGCTTGCAGTGTATTAATCAGAAGAGAGCGGGAGAGAGCTACCGGTATTTGTTCTTTTGTTGCCTTTTCTTAAGAAGAGGAGTTGGAACACAAGAGATAACAAAGAATCCGTTTCCTTCCTAAAAGAATAGGCTTTTGTCTTTTTTTTTTTTTTTTTTTTTTTTTTTTTTTTTTTTTTTTTTTTTTTTTTTTTCCCCCCCTTGAAAAAAAATGTCAGTATCTGGAAAGAAAGAGTTTGATGTGAAGCAGATCCTGAGGCTCCGCTGGAGGTGGTTCAGTCACCCCTCGCAAGGCTCCACGGGCACGGGGGGCTGCCATCAGCAGGAAGGATATGAGCACAGAGGGACACCGGTGCAGAACAGGTTGAAGAACCACTCTCGGGACAGAAATGGGCTGAAGAAGAACAGCAGCCCCGTCCACCACAACATACTGGCCCCTGTGCCGGGTCCAACCCCGGTGCACCACCGGTCTATTCAAGCCTGGCATCAGCAAAACCTCATAGAACAGCTCCGAGCAAATGAGGAGATTCCCAAAACAGGCACAGAGGAAAACTGTGTTAAAGAAGATTCAAGTAAAGCCTCACAGGAGTTGCAGATGATCACAGAAGAAAATACAGATGAATCTGCAGAGAGGTAGGAGTTTTAAAGTCTGCACTTAGAAAGACAGACTTGTATCCAAGTTATTCCCTGAAACTGTCTTTGTTTTTAGCCAGAGTTCCTTACTGCATTAATCTCACTTTTTATATGAGCACACCCACATTCAAATGAATAGGAACACTTTCATGTTAAAATAAAGAACGGAAACATTGTCATGAAATTTTAATTTTTGCTTAAGGTACCTCGTTTCATAACTCTGCCATAAAAATACAATCTGCCAGGTTTTTAAATTAGCATACTAATTTTTTCTCTTGATATATTATGTGTAAGTGCAATGAAAAAAAGGAGCCTCCTGAATTCCTGTCCTCATTCTGACTTTATCAATGGGTGCAACTTTGCCAAATGGGAACTGCTGGAGGTGCACAGGGTGTGTGGTTGCCAACCATCTCTCAAAATTCTCACTGCTTTTATTTCATTGCCTTCCTGACAAGTAAAATTAACCTTGAACTAAGTGGAAAGGAAACATCATTATTTGCCTTTTTTAAAGGTTTGTTTGAAATCCCAGTACTTTCACAGCTTGTTTAGTATACTAAGACAAATATTTTCTGCAAGGTCAGGTGAAAAAGCATTACAGCTATGAGACCTTAAAGGTGTAACCACAAAGGAAGAGCTAATTTTAAGTAGTGAATACCAGACAACAAAATATTAACACCAGCTGTTTGATTAAGTATTTTATATTATTTCTTTTACAAAATTATGTTGGCATTTTTAGCTTATACAGCAACAACTTTACCCCACCTTCACCCCACCTTGGACTCAAAGTAACCATTTATAGTGTGATTATTTGCACTATTTGATGAGATTGCCATTAGTTTTTGGGAATAATTCAAATTTCTTACATTGCATTAAAATACAAATCTTACTTGAAGTTACAGTTTCTTTCAGTGCAAACCAAGCTGGCAGCTTGTGTATTTTTAGCAGTTATTATTTTTCAAGTTGTGCATCTGCTGTAGGGAACATCTGCAGAGTGAACAGGAAAATCTGCACTCCAAAATGTCATTTGGGAAACCGTCCTAGCAGTCAATATGTACTGGATAAAATCATTAAGGAATAAAACCAGTGAGGTGGGACTGTGGGAGTTCTGTATGTTTACAAGAGCACTAGTTTGGAATGTGTAAACAGCACTCTCATAGTATAACATTCTGGATGATAGTACAAATTCCCTGAAAAAAAAGGTAATTTTTGCCATGCCTTAGAAAAAAAAAGTCAACTTAATTTCAAGAAAAATAAGGAACACTTATTCATCAAAATAATGTTCTATATCAGGTGAAGAAGGAGGTATAAAAAGCCCAATCAATTCAGTTTGGGAGGTTATAATAAACCACTGCCTTCCAAAATAAGATGTGACATTTTCTCCAGCTATATATAAAGTTTCTTCTAAGATCTCCTTGAGTTTTGTGCCTTCATATTCATATCCATCCAAATTAAAGTTCTGCTCTTAAGCTGTTTAAATGTGCAGCTTTTAGAATAGTTTTTGGGAATGTATATACCATATACTGTTCTATTCAAATAAGGGGTGTTTTGAAGTTTTCAGTAAAAGCTTTCTGTGTGTGTTGTAGCTTAAAACCTATCTCAACATACCCCTTAAAAATCTGAATTCGTAAGAAATTGTTTAGAAAGTGATTCATGTCTATAAGTTTCTATATAATTAAAATTTCTTTCAAGAAAATAAAGCAGATCATTAATGACACTTCAACATAGCTCCAACTCCTTAAATTTTACCTAAAATGTACCAACAAAAATCATTAGGTAAATCACAGTACAGGCCATACATGAATTAATATGCTAATTGGGTAGAAATACTGAGAAGAAGAAATAAATAGAAGCAGCCTTATATCTATGTCTCTCTATCTAGTTGCTGGATATATTTTCATCTCTTCAGAGCAATATACCTTTGAAATCATCCTTTTAAATCATTTCAGGGCTCCTTTATCTTTAGAAGTTCCAGATAGTCACAATCAATAGTAATCAATGGGCTCTGCTGGTGATTAACACATGTGAACAGTCAGGCATTTGCAGGATCCCCTGAATCCTTCTTCTCTCACCACTAAAGCCACCACAGAACGAGTTATTACAGGTACTGCAGCCAAATGCTCTTTTGCATTAATCCCTGAGGACAACAAAGGCCTATTTGCCCTTTATGCCATAAAAGCACTGTACCTTCAAAGGGGTTGTCTCCAACGAAGACAGGTGGCCCCTGCCTCTGGAAGTCTCATTTTTAGGTGGACTCTAGAGCAGGACACTGCTGTGTGTCACTGGAACACTGAAAATAGTAGAAAAGGAGAGAAAATCTGGCCAATACCTCAACTTGAGCAGAGTATGAAAGCAATTTCTACTAACAGCTTAATGCTTCCTAGGAAGAAACTTTGGAAACACAAAACCAGGATTCTGAATTTCTTCAGAAAATGCGAGGTGTCTCTCTCTAAAAGCCTCTAAAAAGGATTTAATCCTGTCAGTGATACAGAGAGAGCACCCTGGGGTTTGATGAAATGAGGGTTGTTGATTGAGGAGAAAAAGTAAATGAGAAAGTCCCAAACAACAGTTCCGTTTTGCATACACGATCATCAATGTGTTTGTTTCTGCTTTCTTCAATACATTTTGGTATTCCTGTACCCAATTAAATAGTGCAAGACTTAAAAGAACCCTTCTGACCCACAGGCTTGCTCATGAATAATATCCCATGACAAATAACCAAGCAAATGAAGGCTTAAGTGACCAAAACTCCTTAGTTTTGTTCAAACAGTAGCCAGTTGAGACCAACCAATACCTGCTAGGTAATAACAGATGAATTAATGTCTTATTGGGCAAGGACCAAGTGTGCCTGGGGACTGTCTTTTTAGTGTTGCTTAGGGAACAGGCTCAACAGGTACCAAATCATAAGCGCCTATAATGACAGGCCTTGAACTGCTTCCTTATGGAAGTTGTATCTATAGCTTGGAAAAAAAGATGAGCAGTGGAAAACAAATCTTACTGACCTGATTCTCGTCAGTCTATTCCTTGAATGAGGATTGGGATCTCTACACAGGTGAAAAACACAGAAACTGCCTAAAACCCGAATAGCTACCAAGGAATCTTGTTTACTTGTACAGTGTATTTCACACTGTAAACTTTTCTGGTATTACTGGGATGATCAGAAAGCTAAACCTGCGAAATATGGCTGTGCCAATGAAGAGTGAAAACCTTCAAAGATTTCAGGTTTGATTTAAAGAAGGCGCTCAGAGAACTGAAAGAGCGCATGGGGAATGACCTGTGAATAGCTGCTGGTTCAGGAGCCTGGGCTGTGGGGGCTTGTGCACTGTAGATGTTGAGAACCATCTCTGGATGGAACCTTTTGAGGTTCAGGCTCCTCTATCAGGGAGACCTTGAAACATTCCCATTTCTTTCAAAGAAAGTGATTTGGCAGTGTCCAGAGACATCAGCACAAAGTGGGAGGATTTGACTGTTAGATTTTGCTGGACAGTAGACAAAAACTTTGCTCTTGTGTGCAACACCTGAACCCACACTGAACACACAAACTGACCAAGCACTGGAGCCTCCTGACAAGAAGAATCATGATAATGAATTACTTTGATTAATCCCCTTGATAAAGTCTGGATTCACAGGCCTGAACCTATGGACCTTTGCATGTGAGACTATGCCCAGCATTTATTCCATTATGCTACTCTGCCACATCCATTTCTGTGTCCCTGCTAGCTGTGTGATTCCAGAACTATACTACTGCACACCATGTGTGCTGGTGAAATATGTGTGAGGCTCACTTCCTACTTGCCCAAAAGCAAGTCAGATTTCAATAATGAATGTATCATTCATTCATCGTTTTTCTCTAATGCATTTTTTTCCCCCTAATTTTATGGCTGAAAAATTGCTGACAAACTCTACTTGGGGACAAACTCTAGTTTTGCTAAAGACACATGGTTTCTAATTTCCCATATGAGACAAAATATACTTCTAATTAATTTTAATAGAATCTTTTGATGTCACAATCCAAGCAGTTGATACTGATGCACATGGAAAGAGATAACTTGGGAGAAGTATTCTCCCAAAGGCAATGTGGTGACTATTTTTGATGTACAGCTATTTGATAGTTTACCTTAAGACTTGAAAACTCTTGTTTTTACTTTTTTTTTTCTTTAGCCATATGAAAATAGCTATCAGACTATTTCCCTCACTGTCTCTGACTTATATATACACACAGATACATGTACATGACTATTTTGAGTGTTATCCCCTATGTGAGGGTTTTCCCTTAAGTTCTATTTTTAATTCCAATAGCAGATGACAGTCTTGGCTCACGTTCCAGTGCGAAATGAAGGTACCACAAGGGAAAATACCCTTTTAGTTGCTGCAGTATCCTAGAAGATACTGAAAAGGTGGAAACGAAAAAAAAAAATCAGTGTGCAGTACCTGACCCCAGTTTTTTGTACCTAGACTGCTGGTTTTTTTTGGTTACCTAATGTGGCACACATCAGGGACAGATGCTGTCATGTTTTTTTTCTCCTGAGCATTTTACTGGGGAGAGCCACGACACTCCACACGTGCCAAGTCCTCCAAAGTTTGCAACAGATGCTCACTGAAATGAGCCTGCTTAAATTTCAATACAATAGAGAGTTTCCAAAAAAGAAAACAGGTGATAATTTTCCTGGTGAGAATGGAATGTAGGAATTATTCTAGGAAACCACTGGTCAAACCAGGTTGAGAGTGCTTTTGGCACTAAGGGTACAGTTCTGGGTATCCAACTAAAATAAACAGTCCTACCACCCACACGTGAGAATGACTGACAGTGAATCACAAGGCTCCAGTGATTGGAAGGACTGTGATGTGCCCTTTGCAGAGGAGATGACAAAGTGCTGCATTCAGTGGTACATCATGACACTATTTCTCCCTTATGAGTAAGAATTTGGTTCCACGAACCATCTCTGATGCACAAAGTAAAAGTTTAGAATTGATGATTCCTAATCTCACAGCACAGCAGCCTTTATTGCTAAAACAAAACTCCTCCAGTTTTATTTTCACTGAACTTCCAGTATTTTGAAAAAAAGCTTTCAAAAAATCTCAACTTTAACAAATAAAATATTTAAAATGTAAAGAATGTTGTACATCAGTCAGACACCACTGTGATAAAGTTGGATCAGCTATGTTTAGGTGCTTCCTTGGTTATCTGTAATACAATTTAAGCTCCTTATTTCCTTGATCTTTCACTGATGGATATAGGTAGCATATTGTTCCCCTTATTCCTTTTATTCCTACATTATTCTACTTTACACAATTTGTTCATATGTTTGAAAATTGCTGTAAGTCTAAAGAGCTGCAATTCTTGCAGTGTTTTTTCAGAAGCCCTGTGTCTGACAGCTATGATATTTTCATTGCTGTCCTGTGTGTCCCCAGCCTGTCTGTCTGTACTTGCAGTACTGGGAACAGATCTGGATGTGTTCCTGTTGGAATCTGGCAATTCTAGTGCAGAGCTGGATTACTTATGTGTCATCCTGACTAAAAATCTGTTTGAATATCCTGTTCAGTGGTTGCTTTGGGGTTTTTTCTCAACAACAGGCTGCTATTGCTCATGATTGGCTTGTGACTCATGTGAAACTCCTGCCCCTGTACCAAAGACCTGTTCCCAAACCATCTGTACATTTTTGCAATTATTGTTCCCAAAAACAGTACTTTGCACAAATAGATTCCATTTCATGTTTCAGATAATGTCTCCAATTGGCTGAGTTAATATTCAGCTCTTATTTACTGATTTAACATTCAGTTCTGATCCTATGCCCAAATACACTTGCAGCTCTTCTCAGCTTGGCATGATCTTCAATTGTAGTACAGTTCCTATCAGAGATTTCTCATTATTTCTTCCTCCCTTCAAGTAATTAAGAAAATTTATGAGAAGCTGTAGTGGAACTTCAGTGTTAAGTTCCTTAAGGACCCCATTTGATTTACCTTCCTATTTATCAGTGAACCATTGATAATTACTTTAATAGTATGATTTCAAACCAGTTTCTCACTCATTCCATAATGGTTTACTCCAAACAGTCTTTCAGGTTGAACACTGTGTGAGACAATGTCAATAATATTCTCATGTACAAGATATAAATGGCAACCACTTCTTTTTTGTTCTTCATAATGTCTACTAAAACCTATTAATGAGGCACTTCAGTTTGCTTGGACATGTTGTTCTTGGCAAATTCTTACTGACTGTTAATCTTCTCTCTTATTTCTGAATGCTTAGAAATAATAATTATATTACTTTTACACTGTAGAATTTGGCAAGAGTTAACAACTTGGAAAAGAAATTATGTTTGTGTCTTGTGGAAAATTTTGCAGTTTCTTTAGCACTTGTAGCAATTTAATACCTATTTCAGGAGTATATTTACAAAAGGTGATTCTATGGAAGTCTGCTGTGGATAACCAAAATGCTGCACTGCTACCCTGGGGACAAGAAAAAACTAATTGTCTTCTAGGAATGATCTTTAGCTGAAGGTCAAGATACAAATTTGAAACTGGAGATATTTGAAATGGATTATTCAGCTGATCTCTCAGAGGTGCTGCTCGAAGAGCCCACACGGCCCCACAGGGTGTTAGTGAGGTGGAAGAGATGATGGCAGCAGGGAATGAGGGGACATTCCAGGGAATTGTGGTTGGGGAACAGCCATTGGAAACACTAAGATGCTGCATCTGCAAGTGCCAGAGATTTCTTTGGTTGTAGTTGTGACCATGTGAATGAAGGCACATGTAGCACATGAGATGCTCAGTCACCATCAAGCTGAGTTTTAATAGAATTATNCCTTTGGTTGTAGTTGTGAACATGTGAACATGCTCAGTCACCAGCAAGCTGAGTTTTAATAGAATTATATGGAAATTCATTCCCAGTTGGTTGAAAATTATAGGAGAGAGTAACCAAGAAAATTTGATATCTAATGTGTGCTAACTATAGAACATCTATAAAGTTACAGTAAGTGTTATTGCATGCAGGATTAAAATCTAAGAGGAGAATCATGCTTTTCCCAGCAGTTAGTAATCAATGAACAGTGACCAATGAATTGATTCTGACTAAACAAATGCTTTGGCGTCATACAAGAGCTCTTGCTACAGAGATCAGAATCAATATGTCTCAAAGGCATCCTCAGGTTTTATTCCTACTCTCATCTTCTATTATGACATTTTCTGAAGAACTTGAAAAAGCAAAAAGCATGTGAAATCAAAGTGGGCTGAAACTCTATTAAAGATGAAAGGGATAAGTAGGTTTGTATTTTGGAATTAATGTTATATTCACCCTGTGGAAAGAGTGGATATTTATTCCAAATATTTTTTTCATAGCTGCATAAATAGAATTATAAAAAAAAATTAAGCTGAAAAGAACCTCTAGATTTCATCAAGTCTGACTCTGTCCACCCACCAAGAAAGCTAAAATGAGAAATAATATGGCTTACTAGAAACACGCAATATTTTACAGGCCTACATTTAGCATGCCTAGCTTTCAAAGATGAATTATTACAGGCAAGGGAAAAAAATACCATTTAATAGTAATTTAAGAAACTAGGACAATTCCATTCATTTCAAAACAATTTTTTTATGATTCAATTATCTTCTCATTTTCACTCCATGGAGCTCACTCTCAGCAAAGACAGCTGTTAAATTACTTTTTAAAGAGTTATTACTGGTCTTAAAATCACTTCTTAATGTCCCCAGAAAAAGTTAAGGAGATGATTAAACACATGTGCCTGATGCAGAGCAGTTTTTACAGACATACTGAGCACAAGCAATTGAAAGATCAACAAGAAATCTAGGGTTGCTGAAGCATTCTTGGAAAAAGGGGACAGGGTTTGCTGGGTTTGAAAGTTATAGCCAGACAGTTCTGAAAGAAAGAAACTATTTATTTTCACCGCTGGCAGAGCTGAATTGTTTACTTTGAAATACTGTAATGATGAACATTATTGAAATCTTTCACATTTAAACATTAAAGGGATTTTTTTGTTGCAGTCAAACAACAAAGTTAACACCATATAGACCCATTTAGTTTAGCTCCTTTCATTCTGCTAGAATAAAATGATGATATTGTATTTAGGGAATGACTATATCAGGTAATAATATAAAGAATATGGCTTCTGTAGGGGATGTCTATTGGTATGCAGGTAAAATGAATACAAAAATGAAGCTTCAGTACTGTTGGGGTTCACAGAAAGAGCTTAAGATAAGTAAAGGAAAAACTTCAGAAAAAAACTCTAAAACAAAGTTATACCCAAATTTCCTCCTCTGTGACATCAGACTCCACCTCAGTGACTCCACCAACAGATACACAGGAATGTCCCACACAGCTCTGACAGCACATCTGCTCTCAGCCCACCCCCTTCCCTCCTTTTGGAAACAAACACTAAATAGGGAGAGTTCAATTCAAAGTGAATTAGAATAGACAGAACAAGAGCAGAGAGCCTGGATCCTTACAGCAATTCTGCCCATCCAATAATCATGTGCATAAAACATCTTTGACTTCATTGTAGTAACTGTTTCCATTCTATAGGACAAATCAGAATGTTTCACTAAAACCTGCCTGCTGCTCGTGGGGAACAAGGAGGAGAACTAAAAACATTTAAAGGAACACCCTGCCTTCATTAGAGGTTGAAATGTATGATATAACATCTAAATGACTAGAGTTTAAAAATATTTTGTCAGGAAATGGGCACTGTGTTCTCATGCTGTGATTTACACTTGCCCAAGGCTGCCTTAACTTAGCACTGAAACAGCACATGGACAGTACAGGATTAAAAGTTTGCTTTATTGCTTTCTCAACTAAAACACACTAAGGCTAAATAAACATATTTAGTGGAAAAGGAAGAGATGCCTGATACCTGGTCCTTTCTTCAGTTTGAAAACCTAGGGAAAATAGTCTAGATTTCTTACCTGTATATTAACACTTGATTTAATTTCTACCTTTTAAACTTCATGACAAGGATCTGAAAATCAATACCCATGGATTATATCTCAAAAATTTCACCCACTTCTTCTACTAACTCAGAGAAATCACTCAACCTCTTGGTATCACTGTTTACTCATGTTAAAACAAGTATTTTCCAAGGGACACAGTAAGAACTGAGCAGTTTTGTAGTCTGAATTTGACTGCAAGCTGCTACACAGATGCAAAGTGAAATTCATGAACAGTATGACTGATTCATTATATTAAATAGTTGCACATTTTATCTTCTCATTATACAGCTATCACAAAAATCAAAGTCCATTACTTCAGAACTTTCCTGCTACACTAAGTAGACATTAATATAATTATTATTAAATGTTATGAAAGCAAACAAAGGCAATAGATTTGAGAAAGTGGACTACTATTGCCATCCTATCACTATTTGCCATGCTTCAGTTTACCTGATAAATTAGAAGTCAAGAAGAAGGGAGGCATTCTTGCAAGAAATGAGGATTTTCAAAGCCTGTGCGTTTTAATAGAAGTTGAGAAAATGAAGAACCTTTTTGAACTGGGCAAATACACCTTGATTTAAATGGAAATTGTGAGCAAACCACTAAGAAATCCTAGGAGTTGGAGAAAAGCTATTTTAAGCTATTACATATGGTTTGTGTTGCTAGGGAAACCTCTTTTACAGTGTTCATTTAGCACAGATGCTCAGGAAAGCTCTGTGTCTCCATGTCATACCATTTCAGAGCACTGCAGAAGGTGAAGAAATAGAGATGCACATATACAACATGCAGACAAAAATATCTCTGCAATTCTATCTTAGTCATGTTCAATGTCTTTGGTGGAAGCTCGTTCTTTCTGTTTGTGGTGTGACTATGGTGATAAATCAAAAGCTTTGTAATTGAACCCCTGTTTTTAGACTGAAGATATTTGTTCAAACACTCTCTTATTTTTTTCCATTTGAGTTCATGTTTTAGACAGTCATCTACGTAGAGAAAGAGTTTTGCCTTTGCCATCTGTGCAGCGAAAGTACAGGGGGAAAGGTCAGCTCTGATACCACCATTTCTGGCCACCCTTTTGACCTCAGGGCAGATGTGACTTGCCAAAACATATCCTGTAACCTGCTCCATGTAGGGTTTACTGTCACAGTGTCCTGCTTTATCTCCTCAGTGCCCAGCTAGGTGCCAGCCTGGGGGGCAGCTGCAGCTTCTTGGGATCTGTTGAGAGGGTGGGAGGGCTCAGACCCCAACTACAGGATGTTCTCTATTTTGCCCATTAAACCAGCGAATTTTGTGCTTTTCTGGGTCCTGAAATGCAAATCAAAACATGTGCAAACGCTGTACTATGATTCCATCAAGAGCCTTAAACCAAATGTACTGTTAGAACAATACTTTGTAAAAAGCATTTAAAGACGAAAATGCTTGTTCTGGGTGATGATTTCCAGGACTGTCTCACAGGGGTCACTCACAGAAAACTGTCTCCCATCTGTCCAGCTCGTTATTCAGTTTACAGAAAACTCCCTGTGAAGGCAGAAATTCCCTCCTGTGCCATGACTTACCCCTCCCCTCTTCTGTGTGGTGGTACAGAGGCTTAGGATGGACTTTTGATCTTTCTGTCTGAGATGCCTGACCCAGTAAAATCCCCCAGCAGTGCAGCCAACCCAGTCTCCTGGTAGAGCTTGTCACAGTGGATTTAGGAGCAGTGCAAGACAGATTCCCTGGAAGCATCAGCCTGGTGATCCTGCAGGAGCCAGGATTTTCAATCAGAACACACTGAATCAGTGAGATAAGCACAGAACGGAGCAAGGTTTTAACTCAGGACTAATTTTTTCATCTTATTTGTTTTTTTCATTCAGTGGAAGGATCCCAAATTTGCCTATAAATGAAATTTAGGATGGCTTGTTGGTACAATATGCTGAGAAAGTTGCTCAGCCTGAAGCTCCCATGGGATGCCACAAAGCAGGAGAGTTGTGTGTCTCATTTCCTCACTCAAATGGAGCTCAATTACTCGTTGGCTGTTCAAAGTTCCCTTACACTTTTTCACTTGGTGTTACAGTGAATCCAAAGCTGAATGTAACACAATTAGTAAAAGAGCAAAATCAGGATTGGAGGGACAGTTTGGCCTATTCAGTGGAGCAGGAGAGCTCTGCTATGTTTACTAACACACTTCTGAGATTTTGTTCTCTGTCTGAGATAATTTCCTTATATATTTAAATGAAATGCATCAGGTTGAGATGTCACCTTGAAATTTTCACCATTTGAGTCCCTACAGTTCCTAAAACAACTTTTGTTGTTTCCCATATGTCCGGCCATTAAAAAAAAGGCTGCTATTCCACTTTTACTGGCTACTGCTATGACAGTTTGTAAATCAATTGATGGTAAAAACTACAAATATTTACCTTTTCCAAAAAGTAGCTTTCATTCACAACCATAATTTAAAATAATGTTGGTATATAAAATAGCTTTACAAAATAGATTTACAATTTTCTCATCTGTTAATTTTTTATTCTATAAACTGTTGCTGAGGTCCTTTCAGTTTTTCATATACCCCAAGTATTCTCTCTAATGGAAGACCAATTTCTAATGTAGATTACTTGCAGGAAGGACTTGCAATACAATAAGTGGTCTGTACACTCATGGCAAAATAAAAAGGTAAAACCCTGGCAAAAACGGGTCTTGACCCAGAAGAAACATAAATACAGTTACAGCTTTGCCTGTTCAATTTAATAATTGAATTTCACATTGAATTTGGAGGAAAAATCAATTTTCTTCAATAAAGAGGTGCTCAGCAGATAGTGTTTAGCAAAAGGTGGCAGGAAAGACTGAGTACCCCTAAAACATTTGATTAGCTCTCATTTCATCTTGCTGGGGGAAGCACAGCAAGTGGCAACACAATAGAACATATGATAATGCACAAAGATTAAATAACTATTAGTAGTTTTTTACAGCCATAAGAGAAAACTGTGTCAGAAACTTCCCAAAAGAGAAGCTGGAACATAATAATTTCCTGAGAAAGGAGCATCAATGCTTTCAGATGACCCTTAAACCATTGAGGTGGGAACAGATACGTGTTTACATTTAATCTATGTAAAGACTTTTTCCCTTCAGGTTGGAAATCCTCATTAAGTATATTATTACCTCTATTCAGATTTTAAATTATTGGGAGTCACAGGAAAATTCAGGCTGGAAGGGATCTCAGGAAGTCTGCAGCCTTCCAACCCCTGCTCAAAGCATGGCCAGCTGTGATCTCAGCCCAGGTTGCCCTGGGCTTTATCCAGTTGGGTCTTGATGACCCTTAAAGGATGGAGCTCATACAACCTGGGAACAGTCTAAGGCATACCTTGCAACATATTTTCACTGAAACAACACAGACTGCAAGCAGCCTAAATAATCAATTCCTTCTTCAGGAGGCAGAAAACCAATCTAAGGGAAGATTTGTGTCTTCTCTCCAGATTAGATATGATAGCAAATTATCACATGCTTCATTTAGTTATTGTTATATTACAACCTCAGCAAAGCTGTAATACATATTTTATTGAATAAATGTTATAAAGTGGCTCTGTTATTTGCTGTAAGATCACATTACAATGCAATTTTGCCTCTCTCCAGCCTAGAATAGTGAATATCACTCCAGGAAAAAATCTGTCATAATAATACTTTAAACAATATTTTCCACAATTCATATCAGTAACAGACTTTCAGCCTTTATTTTTCTTTTGATTTAGTGTATGATTTTTATTTAGATTTCATGTTTTTATTCCAATTCAATTGAGGCTGACACAGACCTGGCTCGTTGGAGCAGTTATCCTATTATTGGATAAATGCCACTAACGGCATCAAGAATCCAGGTTTTATTAAGACATGTTGTCAGAAATAGTGTTAAATACACTTGATCTTGTCAAATTAAAGCAGACCTAAAATCCTATCTGTAAAGGTTGCACAGACAATTCTCCTTCTGTCTTAGAAAGGTGCTGTGGAGTCACGAACAGAGGTTTTCTCACTAAAAAATTGCTGTAATCCACTGTCTCAGAAACTTACTTTTCTGAGCAAGCACAATAGATGTTCAGTGGATATTAATTCCTGACACTAGCAAAAATGCACAAAATAATGAATATTCTCAAGTATTAAAAAAAAGTGAAGGCCAGTGACAAAGGATAAGAAGAAGAGATGAAGCACAATAGTCTTTACAGTTTATAACATTAAAAATTCCTTCAACTGGTAGGGATACATTTAATGTATCCCTCGAGCTCCCCTTTGCTCCACTTTAGCCAACAGCAGTGAAAGGGGAGAACACAACTTCTTCCCCACAGTCTTTCCCATCAGGAGTCTTTCTGAAAGGTGTTTAATGAAGTAAGAAACTCAGAGATAATTAGTTTCATCTGTCAATAGTCATGCTTGGAGTGAAAACCCAAGTTTTTTTGCCATTGGCTCGTATTTTGTTTTCTATGCCCTCTAAATAAAAATGCCACAGGCTCCTATCCAGCATTTAGCCATTATTTTTCATTTTGTACATTTTGACAGCTCCAAATAGTGCTATATCATGCCTTCTGGTCACATCATTTTTTTTGTTCTTTAGAAAGATTATCACTGGCTACAAGGAAGTTGAGCAAGAAGTACTCAGCCTTTCTGAATTTCTCCTTCATGACTTTTAATTTTCCTCCAACACACTCACGTCATACAAATGTGAAATTGGAAATCGTGCACTGCAGTGATGACTGCTGTTGTGCTGTTGGAATCTGTCCTAATCAAGATAATAAGTATTTCTCACGGTTTACATTATATCATTTCTGGTAAATTCCAGTGTACAATGACTTTATATTGATTCACCATGCCAGACACACAATCTTACCATGCAGGCAAACGCTTCTGGCTTCTACAGGAAATGGTTAAATCAGTCATCAACATATAGTACAATTTCCCACACTCTTTTGGGTCAAAGTTTTTTTGCCTGTGCCCTAAAACCTTCACACTGTAATGAGTAAATAATAAAGGAGACAATCGCAGTAGAAATGTCAAGGCAGAGTTCAGGACAGTTACTGATCTGGTATAATTATATCAGCACCAATTAATACAGGTGCATCAACTATACCCATTGTTTTGCCTGTGTTCAGAAACGGCTTCCCAACTGGAATATGTTATTTCTCAGCCAGCTGCTGGTTTGTCTCTAACAGAAGCTGCAGCTCTATCACTGATGTAGGAAAACAGTCTCTGAGTCTCCAGCCCCATGACACTGCCCAGCAGACAGAGGGTCAGAGCTCACACAGCTGCACAGACAGAGCTGTCTGTGTGGGGGCTGCTCTTTTCTTAAATAAGCAAAAATATATGAGAGAAAAGGAAAGTGATGAGTTGCACTGTAAATATTGCTGCACAAACAAACTGAATTGATGAAGCTGCAGTTTTTTCTCAGGCCTTGTCACAGCTAGAGCACAAACAGTGCCCCACAGAGCTGGAGTCACATTGAAACTCCCAGCTGTGATAAAGTCTGGAGGATGTCTAATGTCCCTCACTGGTACCCATTTGGTGCTGGTGGCTGGTGGGATTGACAGTGCAAAAGGAAGGTGATCCAAACCCAAAATCTGTAAGTGACACCAGTAACTGAACTGTTATTTGATCAAAGTGAATTTCACAAACATCATAGCAGGTTAAATAGGTACATTCAACAAATACCCACTCAACAAATATCCAAGAAGAGAAGTGGTCACCGTAAAACATTATAATAGCCTCATCAACAACAACAAAATTAAAATACTCCAATAAATCACCCAGTTTTCATGCCATATTAGGCTTCTAAGCTTCCTTATCGTCAGGTTTAATTTCTGGTTTTGGCCCCAGTCACACTGAATGAGGCACTTTAGAACATACTGAATTTTAAAAAGGACATGGCAAATAAATGGCATTTATGTTTTATCACGTTCTAATTAAATAATGAGGAAATGTGAATTTATCTGTTATAGACTGATTAAAGAAGAGTGCTCTGCTGGTTAATGAAGAGTACTTCACAAAGACAGAAGATAAATTTAACATAATTCAGAAACTTAAAGAATTTTAGGCCTGGAATGAATCACAAAACTTATTACATTAATTCTTCTTACTAAAGAAAAGGTGAAATTTTACCTCCACACACCACGTTTGAGTCCCAGCTTGCTCAGGGTCCAGTGTAATCTCAGGTACCTGTCATTTCTTCACCTGTGTTTCATTCAGGTAATTACTCACACACAGGTGGAAGCAGGTCTTGGAAAAGTAAAAAAGTTCAATGAGGCAAAGGCAAACACCTTTCCCTGAATTTAAATGCCTTGTTATCACATATCCATGTAACAATTAAACCCTGTTTCTATCACATGATTTTCTGTAGTAAAACTATGGAGCAGGATTTGCCTGGAATTCTTTCAGCACTTTTTCTGCCTTTGGAAGTGAATCCCTGAGAAATTTCAAGCGTGGATAAACAAGTTATTCATCCCTCTTATATTTCTTACACTTAAAACATGCCATCCCAGCTCGATTTTGAAAATGTCATGTGAAATGGTGTCAGGAATCATCCAAAAGGCGAGATGACTTCTGACAACTCCTGTTTTTCTCCCAGTGAGCTTTGGTATCTTGTAAAAAAAACAAACCCACAATGTTCTGACATGATTCATTCTGACCAGCCATGCTGGTTAGTATTTATGTCCCTCTTATCATCTCGATGCTTAATGCTTTTTGATTATCCCTTCAAGTTTTCAGTTTATATCATCTGTTTCAAAAATCCATGTTGCTTTTTAAAAATGGGACCATATTTTCACTATCCTTCACAAATCCTTACAGGAAAACTCCAAAGTTATTTCACTTGGCTCTCTACCTAAAATGAAATTCGTAGAACTTGGCAACTTTGGAGTAATTTAAATGTAGATTTTTCTCTCTAGGCTAAACCATGTTTTAAGCCATTATTACTAATGCTGCTGGTGTTATTACAAGTCCATATTCTAGTGAACACAAATGCAAAAATGACATTAAGAAATTTGGGTTTCTGATTCTTCAGAGCAATTCACTGGTAATTTTCCTTCTTGATTGTGTGGAAAACTAATTCTTTGGTCATCATACCACTAATGCACTGCTGGAAACTTTTATTCTTCAGATTTATTCACGTTTTGCTTGTCCAAACTTGTACACATTTTATAGAAACAGATATTTCTCTACCTGCCACATGATTCCTTTCTGAGTGGGAAACCTTGAGTTCTCTTACCATGTCATTCCCAGCACATTAATCCATCCCACTCAGAACAGAATCTGACAAGCAAAGGGATTCCTACCTGCACACTTGGGGCTCCCCTTCCTTGTTTTTGTGCTACATCCACTAATAAAATTCAACACAAAACCTCAAGGATACATTTCCTGGCTTCTTCCTTTAAGATACTTTAATCTCTGACTTCTTTCGTTCACTGGTACCCACTACTACATTCTGAAGGTCAATATTTGGGTTTGACAGTCATACACTAAGCAGAATAAATATTTATCTTTGAATTTAATTTTTCCCTTCCATAATATATTTTACCTTCCATTTTGAACCAGCTGCTGAAGATAAACCAGCAATTATAACATTAATATTTATTAATATTAATTGAGCACTTTCTTTTGCTTCCAGTATTTTTCAGTCTCTGAAGACCACTGCCTTTGGAATAATTAATTATATTTCTGCTGCAGTTAAATGTGACTCTACAAAACATGTGAAAAAAGTACCCAGGACTAAATGAAGTAATTAGACTTTCAGGCCCTTGAAAATGATTCTCTAACCACAAATATACACAGAGTATGGGGAATTACTGATTTCACACAACTAGTACTGTCTAGTTGCAATAGGGATAGTTGAGTATTATTTTAGTTGATTTCTGCAAACATCAAGGCTTAGATACAATACTTAGAATGGATATAATGAATCTGAAAGAGACACTATTAAAAAAAAAAATTTCTGAGAATCATTAAAGAAACCTTAAGAGAAAAATAGCAAAACAAGAATGTTACAGAGTATGAATTTGGCATCAAGTAGCTGATGCAAAACTAATGAGCATATAATCCAATTTTGCAGCTTCTTCATTTTCAATGAAGCATTGAAGGAAAACAAACAAGAAAGTAGAGTCATTAAACACACTGAGACAAATTAATTTTTGTAAGCCATAAACTACAAAGGAAACACATTATAGGTGAACCTGGTTTGCCCCTTTTTCTTAAAAAATCAAGTAAAATAAAATGGGTTTGAAGTTGTTAATAAGGAGCTTCAAAAGAAAGGCAGTGAGTTTCTAGCTCTGATTTGGTCTATCTTAATGTATTTTTAATTAAAAGTATAATACTGTTTCAACTTAATTTACCCCTTTTATTTACCCATGTTTACTTCTCTGTTTTCTGAACTCAATGTTCAATTGTGGGTGTAATCCAGTATTCTGCTAAATGTAATACATTAATTTAATTAAGAGATTTTTCTTAATAATTTATGAATTTGTATTTACAGTATCAAAGACAACCAGGAAATTTAGTCAACCAGCTGCAGATCAATAGAAGTTGGGCTTAGAAATTTAAAAAATACAGGTGCTTTACATTTTAATAGATTACAATATTAAACAGAGAAACTGTTTTTCTAGATAATCTTTAGCTAAAATAGTGTTGAATATTGCAACATTTTCAAGTTGTATGATACATATTTAAACAAAAAATACATTATTATTTTACTAAAACAGATCAATAGAAAAGGAAATATTTTACTAAGAGAATGTCAAAAAGGTGTTTCAATCTGTAACCTAATCCATATTAAAGGGCAGGAGGGAATCAGGTTTTGAAAAGATAATACAAGCATTTATAAGTGGAAGAGCTAAGAGAATTCTGGAGTGGAAGGAATATATCTATATTGTACATTTCCATGAAAGGCAGAGAACTTACTTTGTCTTCGTTATTTACATTCAGGCACTAAAGGCCACACAATGAACTGATTTTATCAGCTTTTAGTTTGGTGATTTGTCTAGAATTATATGCTCCTCAGGAAATTGTCTTTAGATTAATTGTTATTTAGTGCTGTAATTTAATGTACAAAGTAAGAAGAGAAAGACAAATAAGACCTAAAGACATGTAATATCCAATATTTCCTGCCAAAAGATATTTTAGTACCACAGGAAAATAGTTTTGGTTTTGATGCATTCTGCTTGTGACTGATCATTGATGCAAAACTGATAAAATAAGTCAGTGGAACAACCTACTACAGATAACTGTAGTAAACTACAGTTTATGTGCAACCTTATGAATGAAAACTTCCAGGCATGAAGCAGAAAAAATTAGAAGAAGGTATGGTAAGACCAGAATCACAAGTGCTTTATAATTTTAATGATTTCTGTACTGCCTTTTGAACAAAAATCTATTTAATGAGCATTTATAGTGCTGCACTCATGGCCTCTGTCCCCGGCAGGCTGTCCACGACCAGCAGCTCCCTGGGAATGACCTCCAATGGCTCCGATGAGTATTTCCAGTCCACAAACCACGCCGAGCAGACGTTCCGCAAGATGGAGAATTACCTGCAGCAGAAGCAGCTCTGTGACGTGCTGCTCATCGCCGGGGACCAGAAGATCCCAGCTCACAGGTACGTTCCCCAGGATGGGTTATGTGGCTTCATGGTATTTCCAACCTCAGTTTATGCCTTCCCTGCTTAGTTATGAGTGAACAGTTACTACAATTAGCACATCAATGTGGAATATTATTGTGCAATCAACCTTCCATACCTCTTATTTTCAGTAGAATGAAATTCAAGTACAAACCACCGACATTGTCCATCTTCCTTTCTTGCTGCTGTCAAACTACAGCAAGATCAGTGAAGAGAATCTGCCTGAACAAGCACTTTGAGAGAAAATTAGATTACTAATTATTCTTTTAACTTCATTACTTGCTGCTATAAGACTTCAATACCATGCCAAATATAATGTTTCTATTGCATGCACTATTTATAACATAAAAACAGAGTTTTCTGCTGGCTATTGAGATTAGGAAGTCATTTGCTATCTAAACTGCTCTATATCCAGGCTGGTTCTCAGTGCAGTGTCTGATTACTTTGCTGCCATGTTCACTAATGATGTGAGAGAAGCAAAGCAGGAGGAGATCAAGATGGAGGGAGTGGATCCCGAGGCACTGAAAGCTCTGGTGCGCTACGCCTACACAGGTAACTCTGCCTCCCTCGCTGGGATCTCCCAGCTTCTGATTTTGAAGTTATATAAACTTATTACATATATTTTTATGAATTAGTATAAGAATTTTCATAGAATAATGTGGGTTGGAAGGGACCTTAAAGTTCATCTGGTTTCAGTGCCCTGCTGTGGGCAGGGACACCCTCTACTAGACCATGTTACCATGATTTTGGGAAAGGTTTGTCTCTAATCACACCTTTATTTTTCTTTCACCTTTTTCCCAACACTGTTAAAGTTCCAATCACTATATTCAAAATCCACCAAATCCTGTAAGTCTGTTAAAACATATGTTTAGAGAATCCTTCAGCAAGAAAGGAAAATGAATTTGTGAACCACGGGACACTTCTTTCCAGAGAAAAACTGGGGAGAGACAAACTTTCAAATAATGGAAATACAAGGAAAATGACTTAACATTTTAATTTTTTTTTTCCTTTATGGAAACTGCACAGGTATCCTGGAGTTAAAGGAAGACACTATAGAAAGTTTGCTGTCTGCAGCGTGCCTTCTCCAGCTCTCCCAGGTTATCGAGGTGTGCTGCAACTTCCTCATGAAGCAGCTCCATCCTTCCAACTGCCTGGGGATCCGCTCCTTTGGAGATGCCCAGGGCTGCACGGAGCTCCTGAAGGTGGCACACACGTACACTATGGTAAGGTGAACAAGCTGATTGTTTTCCAGTTATAATTAGGAAAAAAAATATTTCCCTTTTCAAAATTTTGCCTTGTAGAAAGACATACTTAGTGAACTTTAATTTGCAGTATAGGTCGTACCTATTTCTGCCAAAAAATGTAATAGAGGCCTTAACGTGGCTGTTTTCTAGAGTCAAACAGCAATGGGTCATTCTTACACTCTTTATTCCACACAAAGAAAATCCTAAAGCTGATTTTAAGGTGAGACAGACATAAAAAAAGTCAAAATAAAGAATACATTGGAAAGCCTTCTAATGCTAAAAAGCATAATCCTCCTCTGGCTCAAAGCAAGAAATGAATATTCAGAGCGTGGGAAACAGAAAAACGAGATAACTTGCTGTGAAACCAAATAGAGGGATAAATATTCAGGGCAACAAGATGTGATATCACAGCTTCAAAGACAAAAAGATTAGCAACTGCTACAGCTAAATAGATATAAAAAGAACTACTTGTTAGGAGACACATGGCAGCTTTATGCTTGAAATATTAGTGTAGTATGTCAAAACAAGTTTAGAGGCTTAATAATATGCAGTGCTCTCCAGCACGAGATTGTACACGTCCACATGCTGCAATAAATGATTGTATGGGGATTGAGGGCAGTGATTGTCCTCTTTTCTGTCACAGTAATGAATGGCTTGTTTAGCAGCAATCTACCTTCCTTTTATATTTTAAAATTTGAAACAGGGCATTTAAGATAGATGTTCACTCAGCCTATCCATAATAGTGTTGTCCTTGCAGCCAAAATCAGAAACTTCCCCTCTTTACTCTTGCCTCTTTTCTCCCAGCACCAATGTCAGCTGTAAGCATTTAAAATTGATGGTTCAGATTTCTGCAAAACTGAAATAAAATCATATGCTTAGATTTAGTAACCTAATAACTTAATAAGGGATCCTATTTGTTCCTATTTCTTTTAACCATTTGGATCCTGCAGTCTTTCCCAGGTGCCAAACCTTTACTATTCTTTGAAACAGGGTGTCACAGAACTGACAGCTGGGTCTGTAAGAACTTTCTAGTATGAAGGATCAGGATGAATCTATGACACTCAGCAGCACTGTGCATAAGCTTTACAATTCTTCCTGAAATCAACTTCTACAACCTCTAGAACCACCTCCTGTACTTTTCATGGGACACAGCCCAAGAATGCTGCCATGAAAAAGGACTTTGCGTGCCATAAGCCCACCTACCAAGTTTGCAGCCCCTGACAGCTTAGAGACAGAAGAGGAAATCTGCACCTCTGAAATAAATGTAAAGAACATTTTCTTTCAAACCCTTGAAGTGAAATTACAAAAAAACTTTGGAGAATAAGAGATCATAACAATGCATAAACACACAAGTGTTGTGGAGGAGGATAAATAAAACATGCTGTTTTGTCTCATGCCAACCCCAACCACTTGAAAATGTGTACCTTAGGGAAAGCTGTAAATATAGAGACTGGTACATTTTCAGATGATGATGAGCTATAAACAGCAGATCCATTCAACAAAACCAGACACAATGGAGACCTTCCCCTTCAACCACTTTGACCACTGATGCAACGTATTAACAGTTTCCTGCCTGGTCTCTTTTCGTGCAGATAGAGCTGGTTCTGATAAACATCTTGTGCTATATTTGTAACTAAGAATGGACTGGCCTTCCTGTCCCTATTCTCTGGATGTCACAAAATATTAAAGCAGGATATGCATAACAGAGCAAAGTTGACATCTCCTTTAATCACTTCTGTATTTACATCCTCGAGGAGATACAGAAAGCAAAGAAACTACTGAAAACAAACAACACATTGGTGAGTTTTATCCTAGCAATAGCTGTCGGATTTCAATCTGGTTCCCATCTCTCTTCACCAAATTTCTTTTTTGCCTTTGGAATTAGGAAAGCAAGCATACTTAATAAA
The DNA here is from genome assembly GCA_013397135.1 of Pachyramphus minor. Taxonomy (NCBI): domain Eukaryota; kingdom Metazoa; phylum Chordata; class Aves; order Passeriformes; family Tyrannidae; genus Pachyramphus; species Pachyramphus minor. The sequence goes on from VYXB01002897.1 coordinate 341,638, forward strand.
TGTTAATATAAACTCTAATATTATTGTAACTTAACTCTACAATTTAATATACATGACCATTTCTGGAGCTGGTGAGTTTTATCCTAGCAATAGCTAAAAGACCCCTTTGTTGAGACTTTTCCAAATAGTACTCTTAGAACAGTAAGCTCAATTTCCTTTGCTGCATTTTCTGCCACTAAGAGCAGATCTTAGAGTCATCAGCTGGCAAAACTCATTCTAAAAGGATTGCCAGGTTTCAATGTGATTTGCCCAAACTCTTTGAATCTGTAAGAGGGTACACAGTTCTTTGAATGCCCACTTGGCATTTGTTCTTAAAATACACATTATATGTTCAGAAGCTGCATATTAAGATCATACTGATGGACAAACCTGCCAGTGGCAAATCCCTAAGCCAGGACACACTGACAAGAAGCCTGACAAACACAATTACAGATTGGTAGTGTGGAAACGAACATTGTTCTTCAGTTCTGCAAGAGTAAGGTAGCAAAAAGCAACCAAAATCTTCCTTAAGTTGTAGAAGGATATTTATATATTGCACTTCCCTATACTGTGAAATGGAAGAGGAATGAAATATACGCAAAGCCTACATTATCTTAGAAAAAGCTATTTCTGGGTGTGAAAATCATCAGTGCATTGAAATCTTCTTCTATTTTTAGGAGCACTTCATAGAAGTAATAAAAAACCAGGAATTTCTTTTGCTCCCAGCTAATGAAATTGCAAAGCTCTTGTCTAGTGATGACATCAATGTGCCAGATGAAGAAGCCATATTCCAGGCACTGATGATGTGGGTGAGGCACGACTTGGAAAACCGGCAACGAGACCTGGGAATGCTTCTTTCCTACATTAGATTGCCCCTGCTTCCACCCCAGGTAGGAAGGGCTGGAGTTTTTTGGTGGCCTTCTTTTATCTTTTTTTTTTTTTTTTTTTTAAACTGCATAGTGTTAATCTTTATTATTTTTAAAGACAGGTAAAGAGAAATCCCATGATGCCAGTGTAATTACTTGACTCAGAATTACCTCTGAAAAATGTCAGTGTATTTCAAGAGCAGTTTTTCTTTGTTGGGTAGCAATGGTAACGGTTTCCCTCTAATAACACAGCAACTTAGATACCATGCAAAGATAACTATTTAGATTTATCAAACTGCAGGAAAAATAAAACCCACTGCTTGTTTCTTTATTCCCATACAAATATAAAAGGGCCTAAATTATTGCTGACTATTCTGAGCACTGACATTACTTGTCCCTTCAGACTGAAAGAGACATTTCAACAATGAAGTTTCAGAGATGGACATACTGTTTTATAGAAAGGTGTCACTAAAGTATCAGTGTCATAGGAAGGATTTTTATATCTCATCAGAAAGACATCCAGGAATATCAAGACTGTCAGTAAGGTCACTACAGCTGCTTTATGAATCTCCACAACTAGAGAAAGAAGAAATGGTTGGATTGAAGCTGCAAATATTCTACTTTGGATAAAGCAAAAAAGCACTATACACACCTAATTTTAAACACATTTAGTATCTTCTAATATTCACAGAGATGCCCAGCACTCTGTGCTTACTCACATCAAAAGGAGTTTTGCATTCAGAGGGTGCAGTATTACATTTGCAATTTTAACCCTTTTTAAAAGTTAAAAGAGGTAGGAAAAATTAAGCAAAGACATCATATTCAAAGACCTTTCCCCCCTACCTTTATATATCTATATCTTTCTATATGCTTCACTAAAGCAGAGTTTCCAGCAAAGCTCAAGTGATGAACTTATAATGAGTATTTCAACCTACCAATACTTTTATTACTGAAGCACATGCAATTTTAACGATTTAATCTATATCAGGATCCTCACTTCTCATTCCTCAGTTACTGGCTGATCTAGAAAATAGTCCAATGTTTGCAGACGACCTTGAGTGTCAGAAACTTCTCATGGAGGCCATGAAGTACCATCTGCTGCCAGAAAGAAGGTCCATGATGCAGAGTCCTCGCACCAAGCCTAGAAAATCTACAGTGGGTGCACTTTATGCTGTGGGAGGTATGGATGCCACTAAAGGTAGGTTCAGGAGTTAGTGTCATTGTATTGATTAATTGTATTACAGATATCCAGAGAATATATGACAATTGTTCAATTTTTTCACTTCATGAAACACCAATGTAGGGATGAAAAAGAGGAAAAAGCAAATCACAAAAGACCATCCTTAATATTAGAAGTTCTTTCTCCTTGCAAGAATCCAAAGTTTGTAAATGATATATGTGTCTTGAAGTGCAGACTAAAGAAGTCTGATTCAGAGAATGATTTTAAAATAAAGTTTTGTAGGAATTTGTGCATATAGTTGACTTTATGAATGAGAAGAAAAATTGAATATTTCAAGATAAATTTAATGCTGAACCCTGTGGTCTATTTTTTGACAAAGTTAGAAGGCTGGAAAAACTTTTAAAGAAGAAAAGAAATAAAACCAATAAGCATTACTAAACTACACAGAACTCTTTGCTAATCCTTATCAATCCTTATTATAAAATTTAGGATGGAAAGACATGCATTTTTCATGAGTGCAACAATATTTGCAGCTTTTCTTCTAGACTTCATATACAGCTTTTTTCCCCCCAAGTTTATAGTTAAAAGTTAAATACTATAATTGTATTCCAGTTTTTTTTATGATTTGATTTTCACAACTGCAATCAGGTTACAGCTTTACACATTGCACTATTCTCTTTAGAAGGCAGAATATTAAATCATTTTCTCCATGAACCTTAACTTCAAACCCACAGCTTGGAGCCAGAGAACTGTAATTAGTTTAAAGTCTTGCAACTTGCTGAACAGTATTACTTTTAACTGTGTGAGTTCACTTTTAATAGAATCGTGAAGAAGTTAATCCATTTCATGGTTTGCAAAAAGCTGCTGACGACAGGTTTTTCCCATATGAGATCTTGCAGAGCTGCCTCACTATCTCCATGCAATCAAATAAAGTGTGAAATACACATTCATAACCACCACAACAGAAAAAAGACTAATTCCTAGGACAATTTAGGAAAATGAAGCTAACTGTAGCAATTAGTGGAGATTCATTAGTGATACTGAGTATTTAGGAATAAAACAACCTTGAATTCAAAGTAATCTTTAAGCTAAACTCTGCCAAAACAAGAGTAATATTTACTAATGGGCTTTTCCTAGTTAAGGTTGTGCAAAGAAAGGGCTATTTCAGTCAAAATCTGCACTTCCTGTTGGTGCCTCTTTTACTCCTTACCTTGGAAAAAAGCCAGTTGTTTGAACTTTTGCCTTTTGATGAGTAGGATGAACAGCACTTCCTCTCCTCCCTGCTGTCCTCTACAGCTCTGACTCACACTTTAAGCCTGTCCTGGATTGTAAGGTAGAGGAAACAGCAGCTAAAGAGACTGGGATGCACTGGAAAAACAGCTCTGAGGAGGAGCAACTTCCACCTCTGGCAATAACACGCTTTCTGTGATAAAGGCAGACAGCAGGTTGGGGGTTTCAGGCAATGCCAGGCTTTGTGCTTATCTCAGGTGGTATGTGAAGTCAAATCTCAAATTCAAATGATCAAAAGAAGATCAAAGAGCTACTTTTGGGTTGGAATTTTGAAAAATGTGGATGTGCCTGAACCACATTAAGTTTTGAAACTTTCAAATCTTTCAGCCCCTGTTAAAATTTACAGCCCACAGGGTATGTCTGAACACACTTATACCCTACTGCATTTCTCCTGTTTTTCAGTTAGTGTGTGAGATATTTCCTTTGAAGTGGAGAACTTTGGGGCACTCTCACATTAGCATAGAATAAATGAGAAGGAATCAAAGCAAAGAGGAGCAAACAGACTAACAGGATGGAAAGAACAGTCAAAGAAATTCAGCTGCTCAGAATAAAAGATGACAGGAAAGGGGAAGAAGTAGAACTTCTTTCTTTTATTGCAGATGGACTTGGTAATTTCTTTTCCAGTCTATGTATATGCAAAAGCATGTAGAAGAGAGAAAAGATATCATGAAATATCAGATATTTCTGAAGTGTAGCAAGTAATCTCAGGCAGATCCCTAAACCAAACACTACTTTTTTTTTTTTTTTTTCAGCTTTATTGCATGGTTGTTTTGCTGTTGTAAATAATTTATTAGCCACTAACTGTCTATGGTTATCTTCAAAATACTACTTCTCTAGTCTCAAACCCCAGTCAAAGAACAGGAAATCAGAAAACCTGTTTTCCTCCTCTGGCTGCCTTCCATTGAGCTGAATTTTAGCTTCAGGGTGCACTGGATGTGCAACTGGGAATTGCCTCTTGTGCCTGGGATCTTACTCAGCCATGTCCCTGCTGGGCTCTCTCAGCTCTCAGAGGAGCAATTACAGCTGCTGATGGGAGCCAGTGCATGGGAAAGCGTCAGTTCTGAGTGGCAGGGACCTGGTGCCTTATGAAGGCATTACTAGAGGTTCAGTGACCTGAAGAAATGGAAAATACAGCTTATATGTTACAGCAGACAAGCTGCTACTGCAGGGCTGCTGCAAAGGGGAACCTCAGGGAAGACACCTGTAGGAACAGTACGTGTACTCACACACAGCTCTGCCTGACTCCAGCAGGAAAGGGAAAATATCCAACCTATTACTGCAGATGCATGTCCAGTTCCTCAGACAGACAAATCTTTTGTGGTTTGGAAATGACAGAATCACAGAATAGTTCCTGTAGGAACAGTACGTGTACTCACACACAGCTCTGCCTGACTCCAGCAGGAAAGGGAAAATATCCAACCTATTACTGCAGATGCATGTCCAGTTCCTCAGACAGACAAATCTTTTGTGGTTTGGAAATGACAGAATCACAGAATAGTTTGGGTTAATTCTCCACCTTCTTGCCTCAGCAAACTCTCAGAGATTTTCCAATCTTGTATACATGCAATTAATGCATCTTCTTCACTAGGTTCACATGAGAACTGAACTTCCCGGGAACTGACAGTAAAATTCCACACACAGAATTTCAATATTTTATAATTTAATAATATTTTTGTTGTACTGACTGCTGGGTACAGCTCCCCTCATGGCTATCCCATAATGCTTTCACCTTTAACAGATCCATATACAATTGAGAAATATGACCTCAGGACTAACAGCTGGATACAAATTGGCACCATGAACGGCAGGCGGCTGCAGTTCGGAGTGGCAGTGATCGACAACAAGCTCTACATTGTGGGAGGGAGAGATGGGCTGAAAACTTCCAACATTGTGGAATGTTTCAACCCAGTCACCAAAGCTTGGACTGTAATGCCTCCCATGTCCACACACAGACATGGCCTAGGTAGGAGGTGCTCTTTGCAAGTGCCTTACAGCACATAGAAATGAATTTTGGTGGACACAAGCACTGCTGACATAACTTTTTAAAGCATTGAATAACATGCAGAAGTATTTGTAGAAGACATTTTTTCAAAGACAGAGCTGCCTATTGTCATAATTTTAAGACAGTGATATTAATTAGTATTCACCTGACTGTCACTGGTCTTCCAGAGTTAATTTTGCTCATAGGAAATTCCAAAAGGTAAGCAATAATGAAAATAATCAACTCTTCCCATGATTCAATGGTCAAGAGATACATTTACAATACAATAACAATCTGATTTTAATTATTTTTATTATACTATATTATATATTTNAGGTACCAAGCACCTCTGTAATTCAGATCAGGGCATTGCCCCCACTGAAGAAAACATGGCACTATGGAAATAAGTACAACTTCATCAGTTTTAATGTTGTAATTACAAGAAGTTTTACAGAGCTCTGCCATGGCTTAGTATCTGTGGGTCTTTACTGCACAATAATCCTTAATATGATTCAGACTGAAGGAATAATATGAATGTGAAATCTAGAATTTATTTCTGGAACTATAAAAAATAAGGCCAAGTTTACACTTGAGGAGACTGATGGAGGGAATGTGATGATTTCTGAAGGATTTATATATCCCAGTTCCTATGAAAAAGCTGAGTCCTTTAAAGTTTACAGAAATCATTGATAAGTTCAAATGACATGAATAATAGAGAAAGATTTACCCAGGATTGTTTGGTAAACCCTTGTGGCCTACATGACCTTCTCTACTTCTTGGTGGAGAAAGTGTAGTTTAGGGTTCTAAATAGCTAGTCTACAAAATGTATAAACCCAAATACTAGCAGGTAGCAAAGGGAAAGAAGGCAAAACAGGTTAAACTGACTGTAAATTGACTTCATTGAAGTCTTTACAAATTCGTACTTCAGGAACATAATTCTACCCAACAAGTAGGTCAGGGCAGTGAATTTGTGTCCAAAGCTTGACTTCTCTTTGTGCATCAGCCTGGTTTGCAAAGCTCACTCCCACTCACAGCCCCTATTAACTTCAATGTGATTCTGGGGATAGCTGGAGCTTTTGAAAAAAATCAGGACATGTATATTTGGGCCTGAAAGACAGATTTAGAAAACTTTTAAGCAGCCAGATTCCAACATTTTGCCTTACCTAACAAAGGGAGCAAACAGCAGGGCAGCAGCAGCAGCTCCTAAGGGGAGGCACCAAAGCCCTTCTTTGTGGAGAAGCACAATGGCACAGGATATGTCCACACAGAGCTTTGCAGACACAGCCAAGTTCACTCTCCTGGGCCTCAAGGACAGCAGATCCCAACCAGCTCTTATCCAAAAGTGTGCTCCCTTTGAAGGCATTAGAGTGCTATGGTCCTTTAGCTGGCAAGGACAGCCAGCCAGCCACCCACTCAGGCTTTGTGCTGGCACGACTACAGAGCTTCACAGGCTCAGAATTAGGACAAGTCATTGGTTTTGGGCATATTTTTCTTTGCCTGACTCAAATTTTGCCTTTCTTTAAATGAGTAGCATCGTTTCTCATTTAGGGTCTCAAATGTGTTTCAGAACAAGGTCAACAGAAGTGAAAGAGATAAAAGTCCAAGAGAACATCAGAACTAAAGCAGCTTTCCTCTAATCTTTTGGCAAAAGATAATGGTTATTTAGAAAACATGAAGTATTTTATCTTTGTTTATTCTGCCAAATGAAAAGGCAGCTTTCAGATAGTTTAATACCAGCTGCAGTTGCTTATCTGCACACAGGGGATTCAAGTATGAAGACACTATTGGTCACTGAAATGATGAGATAACTTGCCCCTAATTCTATCTTTCAAGGAGTAGCAATGCTTGAAGGACCAATGTATGCTGTTGGTGGCCACGATGGGTGGAGTTACCTCAACACTGTGGAGCGATGGGACCCCCAGGCACGGCAGTGGAATTACGTGGCCAGCATGTCGACCCCCAGGAGCACTGTGGGGGTTGCAGCATTAAACAGCAAGTATGTCAACAGGAAAACCTCTCTTTGCATTTTTACTCGCTTCCTTCCTTGGAAACACAGTCTCTTAAAGTTGCTTTTCAATCTTATAGTAATTAATGACCTCAAGAAAACAAAGAGAAAACACAATGCACTGAAATAAGAGAGGAAAGCTTTTCCTCTGCTGCATGGTAAATTGATTTCAAACTTGCAGTCATGTTTTAAACATATTTCAGACCTTTTAAGTTACAGCAATGTGAAAATGTTATTACATGCATATCAGACTTTTACCTAGAACATAACTTAGGGGGATACAGAATCAGCTACTTTAAAAAATATTCCAAATTTATATTTACACTTTAAAATCCAGTGTGTCTAAGGAAGTACCACTTGAAAGAACGTGTACAGAAATCAAGTCATTCCTCTGTCATTTTGCACCTCCTGCATGCATCTACGATTTTACATACAAATTCACAGTCAAGAATAATTTTTAAAATGTTAAAGATGTGTGTTTAAGGGAAAGAAGACAAGTTTGTTAATTGGGTTGGAATAAACAGTCCTCTGTAAGTCTTATCCTACCCAGATTCATTCTTCCCTCCATTAAATACAGTGAAATCATGTGTTAATGTATTTAAATATTCTCCTAAGATACTAAAGCCTTTCAAGCACTTTTACATGGGAACAGACATCTGTGTGAATCTACTGTGCAACCTGTTCTGAACAGTGTTACACCTTGCTGTAAATCCCCATTTGAATGCAGCTGTATTTGAGAGTGAGGAAGAACAACTCCCAAATCAATGCTTATCAAAATTCTATTTTCCTTCTTCAGTAACAAAGTCTCATGCTGGAAATACAAAAGCCTTGTGAAAGACCCCTATGTTAGAAAACATGGCTTGAACCAACCTTCCTTCTTATTTAAATCTGTGGGAAGCTCCTAGCAATGACAGTTTGTAGGGGCCAGGAACACCACAGATACAGGGGGAGAATTGCATTTAGTTTGAACATTTTTCACTGGCTTCTCTGATCACTGTAAATTCCAGAGAAAGAGGAGGATAAAGAGCAGAAACAGAGATGTCAGCAAAAGGATATTTGTAAATGAAAACTTCTTCACATACAAGTCAGGATTCTGCATTCAAACAGAGCATGACCCAAATCATTAACTCCCAAGTCCAAGAGAAGCAGAGCTCCCTCTCCAAGTCCCTGCTGTACCTCAGAGGAAATGTTCTCAGCAGAAACTCCACCAGAAACTCCTGTTGGTACCTTCCACAGCAACATGCAGGAAACCACTTTGTCAAAGAGGAAATCCAGCCCAAGCTTGACTCTGTTCTCAACCATTCCTGATACAAAGCTGTCTCCAGCCTGGCTTAAATCATGTCTGTGAGTCAAGTGATGTCATTTCTGGCATACCAGGAGATCAAATGTCTGTCACTCAGTGGTCTAAACCAGGCAGAATGCTTCTCCTTTTCCTGCTTCCCTAAGTCCTGCCATATTTTTTCTATTCAACCCCACCAGAAAAGGCTTTACCTTTCTGTGGAGCAGCACTTCTGGATCAATTAGTGTTTCATTGAAAACATCAGTCAATAATGTTATATTTGGGCTTTTCCTTAGAGAAGGGGAAACAATACCATATTTATAGACACATTAGAGAAAACAAAGAAACTCAACCAATCTGTTTGTATATACAGCAACTTCCTCTCCCTGTGAAAGCTGTGTAAACAAGCAGTCAGTATCTAATGGTGTGATGTGAAAAGAAAACAAACAAAAGCCTCAAGTTTTCTATGGATCAGGCAACAAACTGCAGAACCAGACTCAATTTTATCAACTGAGCAAACATCAGGAGAGAGAGCTGGGAATTTTGGGTTATTCTAACAATGGTCAAGAATCTTCTAGTTAAAATATGCATCAGAGCAATTTAAAAGCTTTTTCAGTCACTGGAGTGAAACAGGCACTTCTGAAGGAAAATTCAGCTGATCTGGTTTGAGTGACTTATTCTGGGCCAGTCCCCTGTTCCCCAGGTCTCTAAGTAGTTGCAATAAGTAAATTCAATTTAATGGCAGAACATAATAACCAGGGTTTGAAAGGGAGCAGAGAAACCAGCATGTCTGAACACATCTACTCTTACATGCTATCACAGTCCAGCAGCATCCAAGACATCTTGAAACCACAAAGAAATTAAGGCCTTGTAAAATTAATTGACAGAAAGCCACAACCCTCCCATGTTTCATAATGTGGGTTTCCATAATTCATTCCTACCTGTTGTAGGAATCAGCTGTTTAAATCTCCAGTTGTTTGTTAAGTGTCTTTGGGCTGAATAGACAAGGTGGTACCTGGATGGTACTTCCTGTGCAGCAGCTTTTCTTAAATACAAACTTTGGGGGAAACATATTTAATCTATTTTTGATATATGTTTTTTGAGATCTATTCATATCATTAAAGTTCTTTTATGTATTAACAGCGCAGGAAAAACACTTAATGCAACACTAAGATGTCAAATACTCCATGAGCCCAGCCCAAGGAATATTATCCATATATTTCAAGTATATAAAGTGTCTTTCAATTCAGAGACTCTATGACCTGACTTTTAAAGAAGCTGACACACATTTTTAAGCTTAATTTTCAAATGTGACTGCTTGAACATTTGCACAGAAAATGGAGAACATAACTTAGTTCAAATAGCAAAAAACTTTTACAAAGAAAGTTCGTGTAGCTGTTGGAGAGCAAATAATGGGGATAATGACAATTTGAAAGTGTTCTGAATGAATTTCACCAAATAAAATTCCTATTAAAATAAGAGACTGAAGACTAAAGTTGTTTGCCTGCTTGTGTGTTTCTATCCAGACTCTATGCTGTTGGAGGACGAGATGGGAGCTCCTGCCTAAAATCCATGGAATGTTTTGATCCACATACAAATAAGTGGAGTTTATGTGCCCCCATGTCCAAGAGAAGAGGTGGAGTCGGTGTTGCAACCTACAATGGGTTCTTATATGCTGTGGGAGGTCATGATGCACCTGCTTCCAACCACTGCTCCCGACTTTCCGACTGTGTAGAAAGGTAAGGAACGTTTTGTTTTATTTTTTTTTTTCCACATTCCAGGAAGGAAATATAGAATAAAACCTCTTCACAATTGAATTTTATGTGTGCAAAACATATCCTGTTTTTTAAAAACAATATTTGGAGCAGAATGGCTGGTTTCCAATACTGCTGTGAGAGCAAAAAAATTACATCTCAGAAGCAAATTCCCCTCAACTCCCCCTTCTGCTTGAGCTGATCAAGAGCCAGGTGAAGGCAACTTAAGTATTAAGAAAAACTCAGCATGTCACCTTTCTATTTCTCAATAGAAAGTGCCAAAACCAGCCTAAATCCAATGGTCCCTATATTGTAAGAGTTAAATACTTTCCAGCTGTGTCTTCTTCCAATAATTTGGTTGATATTGACTATAAATTTTAAAATAAAATCAATATCACTTATTGAAACAGGGAGTACTCGCTACACGGGTATTTTCTGATCAGGCGACTGATGANCGCTGTGAGAGCAAAAAAATTACACCTCAGAAGCAAATTTTCTGATCAGGCGACTGATGAGAAGAGTTCTTAAGAAAATGTAAATTCTGGACATGTCTTTTTGGAAGTGTTGTGTTTTAAATGTTGCTTCAGCACTGTGGTGGCACATGGCACAATGTAGGAGGATAGATAACACTTGAGTCCTGGGTGAGAAGGGAACAGGATGAGTGAGGGCACCTCCTCTGGCTCTCAATTGGCCGTGGGTATCCACTGACACTCCTGTGTCGTTTGGGGTCAAAATAGGAAAACTGATAGTATCCTACTCCCTGGTGTGAATAACAATGGATTCTGTTCTCAGTTAGATGGTGTAAAGCAGGAAACTACCCTGGAATTCACTTCAATTGATGTTAGAAGTTGACTGAGTAGATCAGAAATAAAATCCACACTGATGTAAGATGCTGCCATGCATTTTGTGTGACAAACTTAGATCCACTATACGAGGTATTTAACTTTTGCAGTGAAATTTTCTGAAAACATCAGCTCTGACAAGAAAGAGAAAACCAAAAGCTTTATGGAAGAAGGAAAAATAATATATTGATATTACCTTTGCTGACTCAACTGGTGGCCATGTTATCATTCCCTCGGGTCTCATTTATGTTTAAAATGTATTGATTGCTTAACGTGATCGAAATGGAGAGACTGTAGAGCAAAAAGTGAAAACACGGGCATTTTCCACGGGCTTAAAGACCCCTCTAGTGGCCGCATTAAATATTGACTCACATAAGAATTCTACTACTTCCCAGTACAAACTGCAACACAGAGAGAAAATAAGCAAATATCAGTCATTTAAATTTCAAATGTGTTTTTACGATGTAATTTTCTACATTTGATCATCAAACATTCGTAGGTACGATCCTAAAACAGATGCTTGGACAACAGTGGCCCCCTTGAGTGTCCCTCGGGATGCAGTTGGGATCTGCCCTCTGGGGGACAGGTTATATGCTGTGGGGGGCTACGATGGACACACCTACCTGGACACCGTGGAGTCCTACGATGCCCAAAACAACGAGTGGACAGAGGTAATGGGAAGAATCACCTAGGAAATAATAGGAATTGCTCCTGCAGCAAGGTATAATTCTGTCCAAATAACGGACGAAAGTGTGTCACAAAATTATCGCTGGTATTGTGAAAAATGACATATTGGGCTGCAGTAATGTTGCAGTTGGGCTGGAATTAAATATCATTGCCTGTCTTGTGAAAGAACTGCGTATAAAAGTTTTCAGACTAAGGGGTGAGTGAACCATGTTGCAGAAATCACTTTGGGCTTTAAGTGCTTTAATTTGCCATTCCTGGAGCCGGTATGGGTTTGTTGTTAGTGGTGTCTTCTGGAGGCACTTTCAAATTTTCATTTATGATTGTAACCATTGAGACCATGAGGAAATACCTAAAACTTTTGTAGTTTTAGGTATTTTTATAACCACACAGTCTGTTTTTTGGAACATAGAATATGAAGGTCTTTTTCACATGTTAAGAGCTGCCACCACCACCCTACACTCCTGTAACTCTCAGCAGGTACTGAAATTTGCCAAAAAGCCCAAACAGTGTTTTTTAGAGCCCTGGGTAA
>VYXB01002899.1:0-18615 GCA_013397135.1 Pachyramphus minor
TACTGGAGAGACACAAAAAGCTCAATTCTAGCCTTAGTGGAACTGAAGTTACAAAACATTCATCTTCTATGACAAAACTAGCTCTTGCCAAGGATTTTGTCAAAGAGCTTTAATTTGGATACTTACATATAAATTTAGGCATCATTAGAAAGCATTTTACATGACCAAACAGGAAAAAGCTTAAACATATTTATATATAAAAATATATAGGCTGTCTGAGGCATAATTTTCATCTCCTAATTCATTTTCACTTATGATTTACATCTGTGTAAGTAAGCTCAGAATCACGCTTCATAGTCTAATCTCAACATATTTTCAAGTTGTCCTTTAAACAATGACTAAAGACCAATTTCAGGTTATTGTCAATATTGGGTAGTAAAAGGCCAACAGTAGCATTTGGCATTTTGTGAAGCAGTGCTCCTCAGTCAATTATTTAAAAGTACTGGTTATTAAATGCCACGCATGTAGTTGATCTGTATTTCTCTCTGCCAGACTAGTCAGCCACCAACCATACCTTAACCTTCCTCTGACTGCATACACCACTACCCTTTCTCACCAGTGACCCCAGTGTCTAACACCACATACCTTCAACTCACCTAGACCAGACTTTTCTACATCCCTGTGTACTCACCAACTTTACCTACTGCTGCCATAAAAACAGATTTGCTGTAGGCAAAGGTGACTGTACGTCACAAGCAGCAGGACAACTCATTCAGTCTTAGTTTTAGTCATGGTAATCAGGATCTGATAATCACAGCTGAGCAAATATCCTGATGAGGAAAAACCCCCTATCTTTCAAACTTGAGTACTTACTTTGAAACCTGCCATATTTTTAACACAACCCCCAGACATTAAAAAAAATTCCTCCACTGTTTTATTTCACTGAGAATATCTAATTATTAGTTTGGTGTTGGCAAATAAGCCTTGAAAGTACCTCACACCGACATGAACTATTAGCAGATTTTGCATTAGTCAGAGCAAGAAAAGCAAATTTTCTTTGAAATGTGAAGAAGAGGAGGGTGAAGATCTTTTCTGTAGATTTATTTTTACATATGAGCATTTACATCACCTGTTCAGCAGCGTTTTGTTACTCTAAAAAGCAATTGCCAGTGGTTTTCCCCAGGTCCCCTGTAGCTCTATTCTGGATGTACTCAGCAGCTGTATGTATTTTGGAAAGCCAAGTGTGATTCAGTAGGAGCAAGAGGTTCCTGTTCAGGGAATTCTGCAAGATCATTTCTTTTGGGATAAATTATTACTGGCCAAACAGCGATCTGATTGTGACTGGGTATGAGTTGTTAGGCTATTGAACTCCACAGATGTAAGGTAACTACATCTGTTCACCCTGCTACACCCCTGCCACTGAAGTATTTGTTCAGACTGCAAGCCCACAAGCTACTCAGACAAGCAGCACGTGAACACCCTTAATTAAGGTTATCTTTACTTACAGCTACAAAGTGCACACTGGGAGCAAAGTGACTCACACATCTAAGAAACAGCACATACCTTGCAATTACTAAGATATTCCTTTGAAGGTTGTTTTACTGAGGGAGACCATGACAACAAAGCTAGGTCTAAAGAAATATTAAACTTCCACCTGGCTGCCCGCTAGAGATGCTAAAAACCTCCTCAGGTTAGAATCCTACTTTTTCAACAGGAAGACATCTCAAGACATCTAAGACAAATGAACTCTCGGAAATCTAATATCAAGTAAGGACATCCCCCAGATACTCACCCATCCTTCTTTTAGAGGTTTCTCTGCCCACCTTAAAAGTGGAAAAAAAAACCCCCTAGGTCTCCACCTGTTCTTCAGATCCATAGTTCAAATGTACTTTATCAGCACAGTAAGTCACTTCTCCTGCCCAAGAGTACAAAAGTGAAAGCACAGAATCATACCTCATTCTTTGAGACTTGCTCTTAGGCTTTTTCCCTCTAGTACTCACTGATAATTCATCCAGGCCTCATTTAGCAGAGCAGTTAATTTCAGCACAGACTGTGAATCTCTGTTAAACTACTATATTTTAGCTTGGTACTGAGATGGTTCTGCTCTGGTTAATGCTCTCTGATGACTTTGGAGGTATCAGAAAGAGGGGTAAATTAAATGAACCCCCTAGCATTTCAAGAAGATAAAGAATCAATAACAAGGGCTGCATTTAGTTGTCAGAGTTGAACTGAAGAACTTCAGTTATGACAACATTTGAAAATAAAATACATCAGTATCACCACCTTTAGAGATGGGAATACTCTCATTTCAAGCTCATGATTTCTGGTGCAGAGGAAGAAAAAAAGTCACAAGGAGATTTGGAACTAGCACAGAAAGCTGTATATCAGAAATACACAGGCAAGACTGGGATATTGGGTGGCAGTTCTCCATTAATACTGTGTTTGGCTTTTTGTGCTATTTTGATTTTTTAAAAAATTAAGGGAGTGAAATGCAAGGCTCATTTTCATCAGTAAGCAGTTTGATTACAGGTTCTTGTTTTTCACCTGCATGAGAACGTTTGAACCTAAAATCTGTACTAGTGTTGAAAAGACAAAAATTTTTCACACAGAATAAAAGAAGGTAGGAAGATGTTAGATGCCAGGAAAGTTCCCTTAGCTTCACAAGTCTGTATGTTTTCACATCAGGGATGTTTTAAAAACAAATGTGCATTTACCAGAAATAAGCCACTAAAACTTTTGTGTACTTGTGCAGTAAAAAATGAAATTTAAGTGGCACTCTAACATACAGAATTTAACCTTCAACTAAAGAAGTGACTTTGGGATAAAAGAATAAACAAAAAGAACAGAAAAAAATAGGTCAGTATTCTCTTTTCAAATTAAATATAGATCCAATGTGTCTCCTAAGTCTAAGTACACAATATGTACAAGTTAAACAAAGATTGCTGTTACAGTATATCCCATATGTGTAACAGGAAACATCCCTGTATGTCACACAGCAAAATTATTCAGGTGACTGCAAACACCAGGGGCTAGTCTCTCACCTGATGTAAACAGCACAGGGCTTTGATGTTAAAGGACCCGTGCAAATTTACACCAGCTGTGCATGTGGCCCTTGCTGTGCAAACCACATATGCGTGTAGTTTTATGGACTGAGCCTGATTAATGTTTTGTAAACCCCTCCATGCATCAGATTTCTTTAAATTGCCCTAGGAACTGTTTTGGTAAAAGTCAAGGGTGCAAATCTTTTGCCAACAGTACATCCCATTTTACCAACTGTAAACACAATAGAGATAAAAACGTGTCGTAGAAAGTTTTAGTAACACTACAGAATGAGAATTCCTCTGCAGAAAGCAATTTAAACATCTCACACAAATTCTAATTTTAGTGAAAATGACCATGTATGGTTTCTAATAGTGATCGTATTTATATTAATAGAAATACAGCACAGCTCCAAGCAAGAAAGCATTGCCAGCTTCAGTGCAATCCTCTCAAAGTGCATTGATACACTTGCATATATTGTAGCATTAAATGACCTTCTTAAATACGTTCCTCACAATAATGTACTTCTTATTTTTTTCAGAACACACTTTAAAGCCCACACTTGCAATTGTGTTTCACCACCCTTTGGCAAAAAGCTGGTCCAATGGGAACTAGGGAGGAACTGCTGAAAAATTCCACCTGCTCTTTCCCTCTAATCCTCTAATTTCTTCTCTCTCTTCCTTTCAGTTAGAGAAGCACTAGAGTAGTTTGTTCACCACACTGCCAGATTTGGTGTCATATTTTATGAAACTTCTCTCACTTTACCAGCAGAGGGATCTTAAGAAGGAAAAATGAAAACTTCCATGATAATCCCCATTATTGTACCCAAGTAAAAAAGTCATAAAATCCACATTGCAAACTTGCACAAAGCAATGTAAGCAGCTGAACACGACTGCCATTAACTCCTTGAAGAGACTGCACCACTCAGACCTGGCTGAAGTATTTTTGGTGCAGATCATCTCACCTCATTATGTATTTCTTCTACTTGCTTCACAACTGCAGCTTCCAGTGATTTCAAGGATAAAGCCATGGAATCAGAATCAGTCTGTAAATTCTGGAGTGCCAGTTCACATTGTCCAAATATGTATTCCAATGTTCCTCTCGAACACTATAAAGATACAACAAAAATATGTACTTCTCAAATATATTGAACAATTTGCTTCTGAAATAACCAAAGTAGAACAGTAGCTTTAAAAAAAGTGTAAATCTTCCTGAATTGTCTATATAGTTATTGATATAAAATATGCTGAAGTCTAATCCATCAAACATCTGCCAACCAGTACAGCATAGACTGAAAGGAGAAAGAAAGTAATTCATTTGAAATTTACTTTACAATTATAGCACACAAAAGCAGGCCATACTTCCCACTGCTTCCTGGCCACCTTCTGACAGTGTTTCACAATCATTTGTACTTGCTCAGTTGTATGGGCTTCTGTTAATACTAAAATGAAATTCCATTTCCAGTCTGACAGAGCTGTTGGCTTACAAGATAGAAAGAATAAATATGAAAAAACAATTTTGCACTTCCGTTCTTTTGGTTTTATTTTCACTAAATTTCCTTCAAAATTAGAAGGAAATCTGTAAAATGCTGTTTGAAACGAAAGAAGACGTACATATTTTAATTATTATCAATTAAATAGCTGATCTGTATTTTTCTCTATGCTTTCCCATAGGAATACTACATGAAAAAAACATACCGATAACACCATCAAAAGGAATAAGGGAAAGATCTAGTATAAAAAAAATTAAAACCCCAAACAAACCGAAAAAGGTGCCTTAAATCTTGAGAGTATCAGGCTGAAGCCTTATTGTCCCAGAATGACTCTGAGACAAGGGACTCAACAGCTTTCCTGCTTGTCGATCCTCAAACACAGAGAAGGACACAATTTAAAGCATACTTGTGCCTAGTCTTGGTTGTTCTGATCTTCTTTTAATTCCAAGGGACACTGCTGATGTGTGTTTTGAGTATTTCTCTCTCATATCGCCTTTCAACTAGGACTGGGATACAAACACAGCAAAACAGCCGCAGAGCATTTCAGGTAAAAAGCAGTTTCCATATTTCATCAGCAATCCATGAGCTATGATGTAGCACATTCTGAATTCATATCTGACATGTCTACCTGAGAGTTTAGGCAAACTACCAGTACAGAAGCCAGTGGGTCTCAGTACAAAAATAATCAAAAAGCAGCTGTTCAAGAAAACAGTTTGAGTCATAAGCATAACATGAACCACAAATCTGGATAACACACCATGATGTTACATATAAGGTAGCAGAATATTAGTTTTACAAAGGACCAAACAGCAAAACCTTTTTGGTACTTACATCTGCCACTCGATGAGTTGAGCTGAATCGAGGTGATAAACCGGCCAGAACACAGTGCTGATGTGTCATATTGAGATCATCTAGGGACAAATTAGAAAACATTAAGTACAGGAAAAAAATATACTTAATAAAAGTTAATCTGCTTGAATATGAATTAAGCATACTACTTTTTTCTCCAGTGCTTAGATAATTCAGTCACATCTTCCTAAACACTTGCACTACCCCTTTCAGTGCCCATTCAGTGCGGCGTGTTTTATTTAGCTAAGACAGAATTAGACATATTACATTTTGATTTGCACCTTTATTCAAACCCTTGGCAAATCTTTCATTGTAGAGTTCTGCCTTGGAATTGCTTCAACTGTCTCTAATCCTTTATGAATCTTAGAAAGAAGCCTGTAATTTTGAGAGTTTACAATTCATCTAAAACTCTAATTGTACAAAAATAGTTGAAGCTTCATGGATTGCATGCCTCAAAGCACATTAAAAAATACATTTTAGGTCTTAAAAGATTACAGTAAAGATTTGCTTTCTTTTTCTACTAAATATATATTAACTGAGAAGAAAAATCACTCTTTGTTAAATTGGCCATTGTCCATTTGGCAGTAAAAGCTTCTATTCAGATACAGAACACTATACCCAGATTACTATTTTAGTTTTAGAGCCAAACCAAAGCTGTTACATCCTTCAGTCACCCATGTCGGAACTGCCATAGTGCTCTCGCGGGTTCGGTAAAATACAACACACATGGAGGTAACATCAGTTTTAAAGGACTAAGCCCTGACTGCCGAGCTCTGGAAAACCAAAACACTACCTCTTCAGCATAATGCATCACAAAAAGTGCATGTGTATAAAAGTAGATATCTATCTATCCATCCTGCTTTGGAAAACTGCAGGCAGGCCAGTTGTCTGTTGGACAGTTCTCCTGAATTTGTGGTGAGGTCAGAGACAATGGTCACAAAACAGTGGGCCCTTACCTTACCACCACTTCTGGACAACTGTGGTAAGGATATCTCATTTTAATACCTGTTACAGAAACAAAAACCCACAAAACTGCATATGAGAAGTGACTTATTATTTTAAATTACCATTAACACCAATTTAGCAATGTATTTAGTAGTTTCAAGAACTGTCTTCACAATCCTTTCTCCTTCTAAAAAAATTTCATGTGCATGCTTAAAAGATGCATATGCCAATTAACTAATTGCTAGATATGAAAGAAGTTTTGAGAATTGGACTACAATTTTCTGCTTATATGACTGTTCCTCTCCCAGAGCTTTCCCACGGCTATGAAAAATGTTGTCACTTGCACAGAATATTTTTCTGAAGTCTCGTCAGACTTATTGAACCTTTATAAATTTTAAAGCACTATGAATTTTCCTAATTTAAAACAGTCATTCTAGAGAACAATCAGGAAAAACTAATAAAGTCCAATACATGCTAGAATGCTATTTTGCTATTTTGCAAGGCCTCTGTAAAGTTGGGAACCAACATAAAAAAACGTAAGGGTAAGTAGAGGTTAAGGGACTTGCCAAAATTTGCATGGAAATTCTGTGCAGGAAGCAGGCTTACAGCTAATTCTAATGCCATAGATTTAACACCTGACCACCCCTCTAGTATTGGATGCAGACTATGATTCTCTGTGTGGGGTCCCCTTACCAGAAAAAATTCTCAGCGATTTTACTGCCATTTAGAGATAGCAGATACATTTTGGATTT
The DNA here is from genome assembly GCA_013397135.1 of Pachyramphus minor. Classification (NCBI taxonomy): domain Eukaryota; kingdom Metazoa; phylum Chordata; class Aves; order Passeriformes; family Tyrannidae; genus Pachyramphus; species Pachyramphus minor. Next base: position 7,018 of record VYXB01002899.1, read on the forward strand.
GGATGCTGCATACTCTATTTTAGGTTCATGTTATAGATCTGTCTCCCCTTCCCCTGCACTGACATCTGCCAGCCTGGTTTTTTCCTCAAATATGTCCCTCCCAGAACAGAACCTCAGCACAGCCCCCTCTGCTGCTTCAAAATACGGCCAGTTCCTTCCTTTTCTTCCAATACTGTTCTCAGTCCCTGCCCCTGCTCTGTCCACACCTCCACTTTCTTCTAGACAGCTGAATATCCTTGGCTACACCAGGAGAAATACTGAAAGCACTGTGCTTACACAGCCCTTATCAAAAGAACAGACTAATGGATATGACTATATATTCAAATAACATAGGTACAGTTAACTCATTCACCAAAATCATAATCAGAACACCAGTGAGGTGAGGAGCCAAAGAACTCAAGAGAAACAAGGACTGTACACCCATGTCCATGCAGACTATTAAGTCATAACAAATATAAGGTAGAAGGAAAAGAAATTCTTAGCCAAATCTTACTTAAGGGAGTAGAGACTAAAGGCCCAAAACGTATTACTTGGAAGTAAAATTCTTCCCAGGAAAACACAAACCCCAATGGAAAATGGCTCTCAGAATTATCAACAGGGGTTTATATACTCTTTTCTATCTTCTCTCAACTTTCTTCCTGAACTTTTTACACATTTGCCTTTTTATCATCTATTTCATGAAGCAGATAAAAAGTACAGTGGTGTTTAAAGCACTGGCAAAAGTTTTAATATTCTAGCCACCACAAATATCTACAAACAGAAGTGAAATGGACTTTTGTTATTAGTTTTCTTAACTACCATTGCCAAATAAAGAATTTTCTTTTTAAACATATTACAGTGCAATTTTCAAACCACTAAAATACTTTTCCACCATTTCCATTTTACTTGTATCCAACTGCACACAATGTTTTAACAGGAGAAAATCTAAGAAAACTGATTTTACTGCAGGTGTATCAATAAAAAGCACCAGGAATGTATGTCTCCTTCCCTATGAAGTTATGGGTCAGCGGAATACTCATAACAGAGAGCTAGAGGGATGATCTTTCCCTAATTAAGAAATATTTTTGGTTTTTTGCAGAAGCAAAATGCAATTAATTAAAAGGCTAAATCCTAAAAGATAATAAATTTAAAAAAAAGTCTGAGATTTGCCAACCTTCATGACCAAGGTCTGGTAATGACAAATACATTCCTGAAGTTCTAAGTCTTAATAGTAAGAAATATACCATTTGGATTAAATGTGAACTCAAAAAAAAAAACCCCAAAAAACCGGGAGGGAGGTAAAAAACTCCAACACATTCAAGATGCTAGAGAGCAGAGAGGGTTCAAGCTAGTTTGTGAAAATAGAAGCAGATTAAATATCTAGAAATAGTTTAATGAGTCACTATATACATGTGGAAGTGCTTCCATTAAATACTTATCTTTAACCACAAGCCAATCCCTGCAATGTGTGCACCTTACTTCTGGTTGGTTAGCAAAATAATTTTTTGATGCTTCTCAAACCATAATTTGCTGGGGGTGGGGGGTGGCATAAGATTCAAAGTTCATCTTCATGCTGTTTTAAAACCCTAACCTTCAAGCAAGAGCTTGATCTATGGGAAACAGCTGCAGAAAAGTAAATCTGCCTTTGAAAGAGTCCAGAATGTATTTTTGTTAGGTATGTTTTGAAGTCATGGTAAGAAAATTAGTGAAAATTGTAAATCTGCTTGCAAATCTGGTCATGTCTAACTCAAAGATTAGGGGAAAGATTCCAATTTAATAGGAGGACCATGACAACCCTAGTTAAGCATGCTCTAGGACAGAGCAGATGGGCCCTTTGCTCACCTCCACGCATTTTGGATTTATTGCATGCACCCAACACGTTTCATATTAGACACCCCTTGACTGTGTACTTGAGACAGCAGGGTTCAGTATGCACTTCCTCTGCAGACCAATATATTATTCTAAATTGAGCTGAAGTGTTTCCGTTTCATGAGTGATATAAAGTTCAGATTCGAGTTTTTAGGCAGCAGACTTGCAGTCATTCACCAGACTTCTTTCTTCATATTAAGGAAAGCCTTAAAAAAATTATTTTAAAAAAATCTGTCTTACTGAAAGTAATTTTGAGTTTTGATTGGTTTTGCCTAAACCACCCCTACCCTTCCCCCCCGCCTTATATTATTATAACAGCTTAATGGAAGAATGGATTTGGTCACCTCATGTTTAGTATTAACACACATTTAAATTTTGGGTCATGATTTCATCTGAAAAGGGCTGCTGAGAAGGCAGGTGTCAATTTAAATTTTAAGACATTTTACTAAATTTCTACCCAGAATTACAAAATCCATTTTATAGAGCCAAAGAAGAGGGGACCATAGACATTATTAAATGCCTACTAGAAATGCTAAAAAAACACCCCTGTTTTTCTTTGTTACTTTGCTATACACATTCATCTGGATTTACAAGTTACTGTAACTGCACATTACTATTTACACACCTTTTTAATATAAGATTTGTGTGTAATACGCAGGGTATTACAGATACAGGACTTGATAGGAGCTGACTTAATTATAAGCAACATTTCAGCACTTTACAGCATCCATATAAAGCAGTAAGCATTGCACCATTTCAACAACTGGAAGAACAGATCTACAGAGTTACTAAGTTTTCTGTCTGAGTGGATGAGCCAATGGTAGTCAGAACCAATCCTGCCAGTCCAATATATCAATCAGCCCGTGTACATCAACAGCTCCTACTAGCTGCACTATTCCTGATGTTCTATTTTCTAGATGTCTTACTTATTGCTGCCACTGCTTTTTAAAATAATGCCAGCAAGAAGACTCTGCTTACAGAAAATGAGGGTCTGGAATATATTGCATACAAATGTACAAGAGAAAGGAATCCAAAATTTTCTTTTTATTGCCAAGGGGGTTTTTTTTATACAGAGCTTTCATATTTTACCTTTTAGATGGCATTCTCAAAGTGCCTCCTCTTAAAAGTCATTTCAAAAAAATCTGAACAGTAAAAAGTACACTAAAAGAATATACGTCCACTTACACTGTCTTTCACTTCAAGTGAAAATGATAAAGGCAGTTCTGCAGCACACAGAAACCTAATAAAAGGGCCATTTTGGAATACCCTCTTAGACTGTGTAGAAGAGTAATTTTTTTTTCAAGTAATTGAAAAGAAATACAAAGACCATGGAAACACAGAAGAGATTAACACAACACCTGGCCTACAGAGCTCAAATCTGTAGCTCTTCACAAAGGATTAATATGAAAGTGATTTACTCTTCATCTTCAAAGGAATGTTAAATATATCCTTTGTTTCCATCTAAACATGCTCACGATGTTACATGTTAAATAAACTAATTTTCTGAGCCACCCTTCATAGAGCATCTCTGATAGTACTTCAGTTACTGCATTTGAATTCCATTGGGGAATAAAAAATGCCCTTATGATCTGGTAACTCAGTCAACTACAATCTACACTATTTTGCAATCAAAATACTGAAGTTATAGCCCCTCTTTTATTAATCACCTTCTGATTCTGTTGCCCAGCATAGTTGTGTATGCACAAACTTTCCAGCCAGGAAGGATTAGATAAGAAGGTTACTTGATGGCTTAGCTGCTATTGCACAAAAATAGGTTAACAACAACCTTTCTAAGAACGTTTAGCTGCCACTTCACTCTCTCTCTCTTTCACTCTAGGCTGCTACTTTATATCCTCACAAATACAGAAAAGGAAGGTGCATTCAGACCACTGTGTCAAAAGATCTCACATCTTAACACTTGACGTGTTCATGTCTGAACACACTTCAGAGCAAAGTCAGCCCAGTACTTTTACACAACATACCTCAGTGATGACAGTGCACAAGATCTGATGAGGTAACTAAGAACACAGAATGGTATATATTTTTTAAGATGGCCAACAAATGTATTGCTTGTTGTAAGTAAACTGTTTTCATCTTTGTTGGAGGATAAAAGTGAAAGGTAAAGTTGAAAAGACTGTTCTGCTCATCAAGTGGGGAGTGACAGGTCATTCTAGGGACATTCCAGGGAGTTTACCTTCCAAGGCACAAACACAAACAGGCAACACTGCAAGTGCTCTCAGTCTTCAGAGGTGACGTCTGTCAAGCCAAGACACTAACCAGGCAAATGCGATGTCAAAAGCCTTGTTCTTGTTTTGTTTGATTTATAACCAAACTTATTTAAACAAAAAGTTATAACCAAGAGAAACACAAGCCAAAAGAAAAGGCAACAGCAAATAAAAGAACAGCAAACCTTAGGAGCAGTTCTCACTTCATTTCTTTCCATGGAAAAACCTGAGTGCATGAGCTCAGCTGCTCAAGTAAATTAACTCAATTTAATTTTCTTCTTTTAATCCTCTACACTTGAGACATTGAGATTCACTCTTGGAGTAAGGCAGCTCTGTTCATCATGATCTTAGTATAATCCCACTACTAGAAAACAGCATGTTTTACTCTGGGCATGGAAAGGTGTAGTAGAAGGACAGAAATGTCTGGTGTAAAATTGGTGACTAGTTTTACTGGTGACTATGCCAATCCATAGATTGGCACAATGATTGAAGCTCCAAGAATCATGGTACTAGAAAACTTTGATACATTCACAGCTTACATAATACCAGAACCACTCTATAAGCCAAGCTGAAGAACAGAAATTTATTTGTTGAACGTAACAGATGCAGATGCTCACCATTACTGAGAAAAACTGCATCAAGAATACGAAAAGCATCTGGAAATACAAGGATGGGACAAATACAGTGCAACTTTTCAAAAGATCTGTGGGAATTCTCGTTATGAAGCCTGTCTTGGACTAGTCTACTAAATCTGAAAAACAGATAGAAAAGGCACAAAAACCCCTATTTCTTTCTTAGCTGTGAAGTGAAAGAAACATTAATAAAAAAAGTTCCTCAAAATACTCTGGAAGTAGGAAGGGTAGAAGGAATTTATTATATACCCTAGCCAGATCTCATGTTTTTCTAAATAAAGCCCTAACTGAAAGGAAGGTGTGGTAACTTAGTTAAATATAAATGCAATTTTCTCTACTGTCAACAGAAAGTTTAACTTCTTAGCTCTCGAAAATTACCAAGCATCAAGTAGAAATCTCCTTGGTGAAGTGGTATTGCTAATCCAGGTGTCTCGATGTCCCATGCTACCTTCAAGCCTACGTGCCAAACAGCTGGGTCTCTTCCCTTCAGTTCTTGTTCATTGCTTTCTCCCACAGATGAATCTTTGGAGAGAGAGAGAGAGAAAAACAGCACAAACATGAGAGACCGGACAAGGATCATAAAATACAAAATCTTGTCTAACAATACAGACTTAAAGATATCCCATATTGGTACAATCTTAACAGGCTTAAAGATTCTATAACCTCCATTTGGTATAACCACCATCTACAAATTCACGAGTTTGCAATAGGTAAAAGTAAAAAAGAAAAAAGCCATATTAGGTCATGAATTTTTTTGCAACCAGCTTTACCAAAATGAAAACTCTAGGTTATCTGCAAAGTAAAGGCAAATCAAGCCAAGATTTGCAATGGACTCGAGGTTTTCTGAAGTTCTTGAGCACTGTAAGAGAATGTAAGAGAAGTTTTCGTTAAGCTTCACTCAATTTGTTTCATTACTAAAACTATAAGCATAGAAGAAAAAAAAAATTAAAATCCAGCAACACTGATATAACAATAGATAACCTCTGAAAGAATTTCAAGTCATAAACTGCCAAAGCATTTTATGAGCAATTTCATTTGTGTACATACTTGCAATTTCACTAAATCACAAACTGAGGCAAAGTAAGGTGAAATAATGGTTACAAAACACAGTCTAGACCAAAGTTCAGCAAATCTTGGAATCATATCTGTCATTCTTTTCTCAAAATTATTAGTCAAACATGCTAAGTAACATGCATAAGAGCCAAGGAAGCTTCAATATATTTGTCACAACACTTTTCTTATCATTAAGCAACATGAACATGTTGAGCTTGGGGAAAAAATAATCCACTGCATAGAAATAGTATTTAGAGCTTAATCCCTCAGAACTATTTTCATAAGCTTACTTCACTGCAGTATAAATTGAAAGATACAGTCAGCATTTATAACAAGGTATTTGGGAGCTATGGTATAACAGTTTTATGGCTAAAGTAACAGAGCATTTTGACAGAGGGAGGATGAAGTTTTAATAGGCAGTTGGCACAGAATGTCAATGACTAGAATGTTAGAAGTGAACTACATAACATGCCTAATTCTTGCTTACAAGTGAGTAACTGTGTGTGTCCATTTCACTGTCCACTTCAAATGTGCTTTCATGTAATAATTTTTAAAACCTTTGCCTTCATTTAATTCTAGAAGAAAAACACTGAAGACATATAGCTCTTATTATAATAGGCACCCACAAAACGCAACCTTGAACTCACACTTTCAAAATATTTGTGTCACTCCCCTCACATGGTTACTACATTGATTTTTTAATTGGGGGTTGCCCTTAGAAAATTAAGACAATATAGTAGTTATTATGTCAATTAAATATTGTCTATATTCAGGAAGCAGAGAGCCAAAACTTTTTAAAGAGCCAATCTAAAAAGTTCTTAAATTAAAAATCTTACTGTAAGTTTAGTCCCCAAATTCCCTCCCTTTACTGCTGCAGCTCTCATCCAACTGAAGCTTTGGCTTGGGAGCAACTTTAGGCCTTTCTATCAAGGAGAAAACAAGAGCTAGCAAATACTCAGAAAAATCAATACTAAACTCTTCAAGGGGCTTTCATATTTTCTACCCTGTTCAGATAAATCGTAACTTAATTTAAGAAAAATGTTTTCTGAAAACTGCAAATAGGATGGCTTTCAAGGCATTTTTAACGCAATACATCATGGATATTATGAAAAGAAGTAACCTTTCTGGGTTAACTCTCTCTGTTATTCTGCTTTCCCATTCACTTTGGCAGCAGCACTGTTCACAATATGGCACCAATAAAATATAGAACTACAATCAGAGACAGCAATTTCAATCAAAGTTTCCTGGGGTCTCCTCATAAATCCAGCACCTTTGGAATGTGCTCGTTAAAATGACTTATTTTTTGCAGTTTGATAAATTTTTTATTGCTTAAGTACTGAGTTCAAATGCAGCTCACAGTCTCCTTTTCTCTATATTCTCAATTATTGCACCTTATAATTATCAGCAGCAATTGAAACTGATTGCTCCTACCATGTTATTTTGGTAACAAATGGAAGCAAGCTGCTACTTGCTTTTAAATGCACCCTACTCTGAAAGTGAGAGCAAGGGGAAAAAAAGACACCTAACACTTGTGGCATATCTCCAGGTAGCACTGACAAACTTTTACATAAAACCAAGTTGTTATTAAATTCTCTATGACACCTCCAGCATGACTGAATGCTGTATATTTATTGATATAATTACAGTTCCCATTTAAGTGAAAACATTTGGATGCATCTATATCATATATATTCGACAATAAATCATATGGATCTTGCACATAGCCAGCACCTTAAGAACACAAGTTAATTTTGAAGTAAAACATACAGAAATGGTCAAATAAAACAGTACTTAATGGAAATATAACAAAACTATGTTCAAATTTGAATTCTGGTCAGTAAAGATTTACAGACTTTGGCCTGTAAAAAACCCTTATGCTGGCATCCCAAATGAAACAGTGCAATCAGGTAACAAGCTCACCACAACATAACAACAATAGCTCATCAAACCTGCAATTATGGTAGAACCACGATGGAGAGAATGTAACCACTATAGAAAACTGGCCATAACATTATGCTTTTAACTAGGCAGCTCAAATTTCAGAGATGTTCCAGCTCTAAGAACTGATCTTATCAGGTTTGGGTCATGGTTAGGTTCAGAGCAACATGAAACTTGTTTTCCTGGAACTAGTTTGGTTATTGTTCCATGGCACAGCAAGTGGTTTTGAAAGCTACAGAAAAAAAGGTTAGCTTTTTCTACAGATTTTTTGATTTTTCCAGAACTTATAATTATTATTATTACTTGAAAAGCCATAGCATAAGAAGTTAAACTGTACTAACATTTAAATATTTTCTTGCAAATGACATCACAAAACCAAAAATCCTAAGATTTGCCAACAATGTTCTTATCAATTCATATTTGGAATAATGGCCAGACTTCGCGAACGAAGAACTGTGGAAGGTCTTTGTACGCCTTCCAGCCTGCGCATTGGATTTATTTTAGGTGGGACACAGTGCGCGCAGAACTGAGCCCACCCTTTAATCCTGAGGTTCATCTGCCGGGGCCAAGCGAGCTTGGACAGTGGCAGCGAGGTCCTCAGGACGTAGGTGGATTGCCTTACAGGGCTAACGGGCTCCGCCTGCCCGGGGAGTGTCCCCGACCGGGAATCGAACCCCGGCCTCGGCAGTTACAGTGCCGTGTCCTTAACCACTAGACCACCAGGGGCTCCCTATTTGGAATATTGTATCCAGATATATCACTAACAAAAGCACTAAAATAAGAACAAAGAATATTCTGTCACCACTTCATTCCTGAAGGAGAGGCTGTATTTGATCAAATCAGTGAGAGCATGTTTAAAAGATCCCACAACAGGCAATTCAAATGATGATTTCTTTCTAGACAACCGGGATTCAAATCTATTATTGTGAAAGCAATTAGATCATTAAAAGTTTGTGATTCTCAGAATGTAATTCCAACTGGCCAGAAACTACAAGTTAGAGACATGACCATGTCACACAAATATTCATCTCTTAAGAAGTAATATATAATTTCCTACATACCATTTCTGTTATTTCAACAAGCAATATTTCTATAATATTATTGACATTAGAAATCCTTTAATATAATTGGTCTCACCCTGCACAGATGTCTACTCCAAGACTTTTATCCATTAAGCAGTACATAAGGAGGGTTACTGGTCAACTACAAAGTTAGACTGACTTCAATTCCAAACAACTTTTGTAGTTTTCGGATTTTTTTTCCTAACATAGTGAGGAAACACACATCTGTAGTGAACCTCAATTATTTTCATTCACAATTCAATGTAACAGCCATCATTAGTTTTAGTGCTAGGATGCTGCTTCCAACATCACAGAGTGAAAGAAAATACAAAAGAGAAGTGTGCAAAAGAAACAAGCATAAAAGCTCCTTCAAAATCAGAATTCACTGCAACCAGCCATGAGTTTGTTAAACCTTTCAACATCACCTTGTCAACCAACAGTATCAGTTGTTCAGAAGTTCAAGAGTTAAACAGCAAACAGGCCTTACAGCAAGAAGACACACCAGATATGGTAAAGAATCCAGAGAAAACAACTTATCCAACCTCCAACACAGTCTGTGGGAAATACCGGTAACAGAAAGACAGACACACTTCAAGTGATCACGTTCTTTTCCATCTCCCTTAAGTTGGTAACTGAAACAAATCTCTACTTCAAAGTACATCTTTAGAACCAACTAGTGCTCTGTTAAGTAATAAAACTTCCTGCAAAACTTAAAATGACCTGAGGGAAAGCTGGTCATTAGGAAATTTTTATGGATAAAATCCAATTTTTGAAAATGCCCTTATTCTACTGAATGGCAATTCACTTTTATAACTGCAGCAGGAAATAAAAATGGGTTATTAGCTTACTATATTAAAATCCTGAATAAGATTTTACCTTAATGGTCTCAGGTGAAAGGATATTTGTAAGCTAATGTGTTTTTTACAATACTGAATTGATCAAAATTTGAAATTCTTGTTCCTTAGTAAATTCTGAAAAGTAAATTAATGGTGAATATTGTTAGTGACAGTATAATTGAACACACATTCTGTAACCTATTCGGTTCTGAATATGCACCAGGACTGCCATTCGTGCACTTTCATGCAGCATACACACTAAAAGGAAACCTCTCCAATTTTTATAAGGATCTGCTCTTATCACTTGACAACCTATACTTAACCTAGTGTAATGTAAATAAAAGCAAATACTATTCAGAGGAGCATCAAGCAAAATGTTTACCTTGTTTTGTTGTTAGAAATGTAACTCATTTGAGGTTGCTTTGAAACAACTTGACAAAGGAAACAAGAAAATAAACACTGATACCAGCTTATTCCAATATCTTTATGTCGGTGCCTAAATTTCTTTTCTGACATATTAAAAACTGCTTCTACTCCAATTAATACTGATTCAAGTTTAAAACATTAAATTTTCATTACAGCATCAAACGGTAAACAAGTGAACAAAAAGTAAGTGGTTTCAATTATAGCAGTATCTGTTTTAAAACTATTTAATCAAATAAGTAGGTATCTAACAAATAATGATATAAAATGCAAATTAAAGTAAAAAGAAAATCATATAACCTGAGCTGTGCATTTCTAAACAGTCTGACAAAGAGCTGCCATAACACAGCAAGACTCATTGACTCCTAGGGCTCCTGCTGTTCAAAATTTGACAACCTGGGAATTCTGCACTTGCAGCAGGGTAGATCAGCACTAGCCACAAAGCTCTGGAAGCCTGAGCTTCCACGTGCTAAAGGCTGCCACAGATCCTCAATGTTTGGAGTACCTCTGAGACCAGTGAGAATTTGAGGAATTGAGAGCTGACAAAAAAAATAGGCAAGACCTAGAAGAAAAGAGAATCAAACTGGTTTCAACAAAAATAAATGTGTTTTATTTTTGTTTGCATTTCCCACAGAATCAGTGTTTTCACCCAGAAAATTACTAATCTATCTAATCTACACCTTCTGAGGAAAAATTGTTCCATCAAAAAAACTCTGACCACGTCTACTCTTTTTATTAAGTATTCTGTAATGATTCTGTGATAGTCATTATACACTACAGTGAGAATTCAATGTTAACTCGATACTAAATGAATTAATGGCATAAGTGCTAATTGAAGATACTGGCACAAAAAGTAAATATATTTATGGAATATAATAAGAGAAGTCAAGACATGATTCTACACAGATATCACAACCATTTTTAAAAAGATGTTGAGATGTTGAGATTCCTCTTGTTTTACAGTTATAGAGAGCTTGGTAAGACACAGGAAATACTGAAAGCCTGTGAACTGCAGAAACCATCTCCACACTGAAACAATAATATTATTAAACATTGATAAGCCGATAACCATCAGCATTGGAAACCTGTAAACAGAAAATCAGAAGATCAAAAAAATGCAATCTATTTATTTCTCTAAAATCAATTAGGCTGGTCACTCCTCTTGGATGTGCTGGGTACAAAACTTCAGCACACACGAGTATTTACTGTCATTTCAATTACAAAGCCATGTTCATATGCTATAAACAGAATCCATTTCCTCCAATTTACAAATAAGCAGGTCATTGCTTCAGGGATATACAATGACAAGCACTCCCTTAACAGACAATGAGAGAACTGTTTGCACACAAAGCGACACTGCAGGACATTTCTTCATGAGGCTCAGCAGCCACACCAGGCACCTCCAACTCCCTCTCAAGTTCAAGAACCCAACCTGAGCCCACGCTCAAGGTCCAGAAGTGGAACTTAATCTTCTTCAGATCTGACTTCATAAATAATTTTCTTCCCACAGAAACGTCTTTTACACTATCTCCAGTTACACTGAGGTTTTAATATTGCCACCTCCTGCCAAGGGACTCCCCCT
>VYXB01002899.1:18656-64347 GCA_013397135.1 Pachyramphus minor
ATAAATCTAAATGATACAACAATCAATGTATTCACTGGAAAGATCTTAGTTTCTTTGTTTTCATGTCTATTTTCAAACCCTCCAGAAAAAACTTACAAACTTATAAGTGTGAGTGTATTTAGGAAAAAATCTTGTATGTGGCAAAAACATTAATTGTGTGCATAGATATCAAAATAATTTTTAGCCTAAATGTATAAAATATTTGTTTATATCTCCATCAATCAAATCTTCCACAGAATTTGCAGTGGTTTTAAAACACCATAATTTTTACCTATTTAACTTGCTGAATAAAAGAAACAAAATGAACTGATGAGTTATGAATAAACACAGCAGCTTTCATTTTTGTTAATTTATAGCTCTCTGAACTTAAAAGGGACTCACTTTTTTCCCCTCCATAAGCAAATTTTATGTTAAAAAGTTTTTAAGCATATTACAATAAATCCTCATACACAGTATTATTACTTCAGGTTCATGTTTAAATTTCTTTAACTTAAGACCTTACTGAAAAAATATTTATCTACAGTATTACTGGAAAAAACCCACTGTATTTACTGGACATAAAATACCAATGCCTTTGACAAATAGGACAGAACAAAGTTTATGAAGAAAATGACACTTCTACTTGTCAGGAAATCTCTTTTATTCAGTTTGCTATGCCAGTTGATGTTTTATGTCCAGGAAAATGTAAATAATATAACTTCAGCTGTACATTAAGTAACAAAGTGACCCATAGTTTCAAAACTAATAACAAAACCAGTAAGAGAATGCACATGAAAGTATAAACTATCATTTTTACATCATAATCTTTAGCCAAAACCTACCGAAGTCAACGTGAATTATTCCCATGTTCTAAAGCAAACATCAAAGGATTTTTAGAAGAACAAAAAATCCATTGTGAGTTATGAAACATAACGGAGCATTTGCAGATTCAAATCAAGTGTCTAAATTCTAATCTTATGCTCTGCAAAACTGGGAGTCATTAAAAAAAAATCCAAAGCCTGGCAGATAACAGTTCTTTTAACAGAAAATGTCCACCCTTCCCAACTACAGAAATGTTGGCAAGTCCTCCATAAAACATGCACTAACACTACAGCATGCCTAGACAAAATGTATGTACTTCAAAATAAATATAATAATACTTTTATCCAAAACCAACTGAAAATGATCTTTCCAAAGAAAGAAGAGTAGTAAAAACAGGATAAAGTAGAAGCAAGTCTGTATATGATAAATAACACCATAAAAATGGTGATCTCAACTACAATGAAACATTTTACAGGATAGAAAACATGCTCGTGCATTAACCTGAAAAAGGAATTTGACAGATTTTGATTTCCTGGCTCTTAGTCAGGAAGTTAATTACACCAATTTTTAAAGCTACTTAGAGAACAACTGCTAAGCCAGTAAACACAGGTATATTTTGTACAGGTTTTAGTAAAACTAAAGATAAGGTTTAAATATAAAAGGTACCACAATGCATTCAGAAGCACATGACAAGCCTGGACTGGCATGCAGGTGTGCTTATGCACATACACACAAGGAAAGGGAGAAGGGGTTCAGGGATTCCAGATACGTATATGACTGCCCAGCTCCCATCACTCACCTTCACAGCTGTAACTGTACACAGCAACCGTCGACCTTTCAACCAGATTCTCGTCGTGGTGCCAGCTCACTGCCATGTTCCCCATTCCAAAATAAGGTTCTTGTTTCAAGTACAGCATTTGTAGTGGATCCATATAATTTAATAAAGTCAGGTTATAAGATGTTCTCTTCTTTAGACTTATGGAGTCATCTTCTGGTACACAAACACTGCTTTGATCTTTTGAAACAGACCCTTGCTCCATACGAGAAGTAGCAAAACTTTGCTCCCTATCTATTACAGTGGTATCTTTCATTTCTTTGGTCTCACATAAATTTTGTCCTTGTAATGTCTTGACTGCTTCAACATGCAAGTAGTCATTAAGTCTGATTAATGCCTTACAAGCATCATGTATCTGAGGACTGCAATATTTTATATCATAACCTTCAGTAGGCCAAGGAACTGTAAACAATCTTGTGTTCAAGTACTTGTAAGTGCATCCTGGGTTTCCAATTAATATACGAGACACTGGAGTAAGGAAATCTTTTCCTTTGATCCTTACAAGATCTTGGAAGAAACAATCGTGTTCTCGCAAGGTCAGAAAGCCTTTTTGTACCATTTGATGGAGCTCTTCAGGTACTGTCTCAGATTTTCTGAAAATCAGCTTGGAATATTTGGTCTTCCACTAAAGGAGAAAAAGAAAAAAACAGCAAACAAAAGAAATAGGAAAATAATTATTCTTTTTACAGGAATCAAAATATTTCATATATTGAAGAAGAGACAAGGCTAAATTGCCACGTTATCAAGCATGAGTCTAGAATATAGTGAAGAAACAATTGCCAGTATTTGTTACTTTACTTTCATATATCAATATATTGCACAAACTGTGGACATGTACCAGTGGCCTGTAACCAGAGAGTATCAATCAATCAATCAATCAGTTAAAGGATTCTGGCAGAAATCAGTAGAACATATAAGCTCATCTGACGAACCTGTAGATAATGTTACCTTTACATATACAAACAATAGAATATCAAGCAGTTAGAAAGTAACTCTTCTTTTTGTAATGGTTGCAAAAAGCATTCTGTTTCATTCTGATGTACAGAATTCTAGAGGTGATAAACTCAAGACAATCTAGACATGGCAAACTCATATATATCTTAGAGAAAATGTAACAAAATGAAAATGTAAATTTTAAAAAAATGCACTGCATCTCTATCTTCAAAACAGTCCTCAACACACTGGTCCTTTCTGTTTTCACATTCCTTAATGCCTGCCAATTAGCTCTCCTGTTTTATATAAAAGTTCTCCTTTTAGATAACAGAAAATTTCCAAACTTATTTTCCTCCCCAGCTCCCTACCTGTAATATCGTTTTTCCTCACATCCTCTTCTGACCATACCAGCTCTGGTATCAGCTGGAGTTCAGAATCCAGCAGTGTGTGGAGGCAACAACTCCCAGCAAGGTATAACACTGCTAATCAGCAGTGTCTTGCTTTGCATGCACAATACTGCTTCCCACTCCAGGAAGGCTTGGATAATTTTATTTTGTTAATCTGGTTTTCTAAGGAAGCGAGTATCACATAATCACACCTTTTATTGGCTGCCTGTAAATCTGCTTTAACTACTGCTGAGACTGTCTGGCAAACTGGACAAAGGCTGGAGAATAAGTTCTTAAAAAGAGTGAGTTCTTATGTATTTTATTAAAATTAACAGATAAATAAAATAAATAGATGCAAACTAGTGCCTTTAGTAAGGGAAAGGTTGCAATGTGAGCATATCAAGTATCAATTAGCAAGTGTGAAGCTCCAAAGGACTCCACCACACCTATCTCCTTCTGTCCAGAAATTAGTCACTAGACTGTGGAAAAGGCAGAGACCGATGGTGGTGTGGGGGAAAACATGAAGGTAACCTGAAATCTGAAGGCATAAGGCAACGGGGCAAGAGCATGTGGATGCACAAAACTGATCCATCAAAACTTTTACTGACCTAATATCTTACATTCAAAGTGCTTTTAGAAATACAAATAAAAGTCTCTAGCACAAAGCACCACACTGACCTACAGTCCATCTGTGGGCTCCTTCTGGTACAACTCAAAACTACTTTACTAGTACTATCTACTTCCAAGTCTCATTCGAGACTTTCTTTTCAGGAAATTAATTTTAAAATCCAAAGAACATGCCTTTAAAAAACACAAACCAGGCAGTAAGTCAGTATGCACATTTTCTGCTGCATGAAAACAGTTACAGTTTTGCATCATAACACACCGTTATCCTACCACACTGAAGAGTTGGCTTTATAGGATCATTTGTTTCTACTAAAAAGGGGAACATAAAAGGAAGCCAATTTTAAAAATAATGATTACACATAATAAGTCTTAGTTTGTCTGCAACCCTTGCCACCATTTCTCATGAAATTTTTACAGTAAAGCTAACTCCCCTTCTTTACACATTCTTACAGTTTCCAAAAACCAGCTTTCTGGAGAGAGGGAAAAACACGTAACAGTACCTACAGATAATAATAATTTCTGACAATTGTATTTACATCCTTAACTTCAAATACCAAGCTTGAAAACAGTCCCAGATATCTGTCTGAAGGTCCCCCTACAATCCCCAGTACAGAACATTGGATCCCAGCTTTTATTCAAAGAACTGAATCTAAACTTGATAAAAGCAATTCACTTGAGCTTGTCAAAAGCTTGAAATGATTCCTTTAGAGGTCCTGAACTGTCCCTTTTGTTTCAACCAGTGTTGTTTATCTCCAGCCTTTGAACGGTACAGTGAAAAAATCCTTATAAAAGTAACTTCTGAAATCAGTAACTGTACATTTCAGACTTACAGCTACAGGCTGCAGTCAGATGGGCGGGTACAGGTTCATGTGAATCATAAATACCTTTTCACAATCATACTTAATAATGACATAACATTATATGTTGTGACATACAAAGGTTATTACTGCATTATTTCTTTCATTATCCAAATGCCATTTATAAAAGGAAGAGCATTAACAGTTCTATACCAGTATCCCAGTATTTCTCTGAATAATTCTGTACACTGGGCATACTCAGGTCAGATTAACCAGCTACCACATAACATATGCTACTGGGGTATATTTAAACAGTCATTAATACTACATCGTTTTTAACCATTTATATAAAAATACAAAGGGACTGAATTTCTGACATGAATCGCACCCATGAAATTACAAACAACTATTAGAAACAGAAGGAGGGAAATAAGATTATGATGTAAAACAATTAAGTGCCTGAAAACATGCACTAGAAGCGAAACACACAGATTTTACAAAGGTAACAACATTGTATTCCCCCCCCCACAACTGCAGAGGTAACGCCTTGCACATTTTGTTGCCAGCCAAGTCCGAGGCATGTTATCTTCCAAATGTTTTAAGATCACATGCTTAAGAACCACTTTATCATAAAGTTTTGTACTGTATACTTAGAATTCTACCTTAAAAAGAAAAAAAAACCCACACTGACATCTCCAAAGAAAGCAGGAAGTGGAAACACATTTCCGACACATCACATGAAAACAGTTTGGTCTTCTTTAAATCTCCAACCAGTGACTGTGCTATGCCCTACATAAGGAAAACATTAAGGGATCAGATCCAGGGTGAATGCTGGGTTCACACGGGACACCTTGTTGTTTCAGGGGGATGGGGAAGGGGGAGCAATCATGTACTCTGTGTTGTAACTCTGACAGCAAGTATTAGAGGTCAATTCACCGTTCACTCTGAAAGAAGTAGGTATGTTGCTTCCAACTACAGGACAAAAAAATTAAAGAGCACATTTGATGGTCAAATCTGCATTTAATGTCACACACAAGATTTTAAATGTATAGATACTTTCCCTTCTGATGGTGATACTCAACACACAGACCCACCCTATGGACCCAAGTGACAGAATAAAGTTAGAAATAGCAGTAAGGACCCTTGATAAGAAAACTGCCATACACATCATGAAATGATACTTCGAGTATTTGTGAATTACCTTGTTAAAAGCCTTTTTCTTGTTCCGAACTGGCTTTAAGCATTACATTTTTTCAGCCTACGGCTTGGGGCCCATTTCTAAAACCCTTCATCGAGCAAGACACATTGAAAGAGGATGCCAGTGAAGTTTTGCTTATGATGGAATTTCTTACTTCTGTTCAGGCTGTGCACTTCCACATCTGACAGGATATGGCAGTTTTTCTACTTGCATCCTACCTAACCTTTCCAACATGTTCAAAGAATGCTGCTTTATCTGAGGTGGATCCTTAAAGGAGTAAGTCAGGTCTATCCAGGAAAGACAGACTGTAAAGCTAAAGTGTATGTGATATTTTACTTTGCAATTTGTTGTCTTCAAGCTCTCATCCTTCTTTTCCTCCCATCTGTAGTGCATTTAAGCATCATGGAACTTGTAATTTCTACAGCTGTGATTCAAGTAACATTTCATAATCACTACAGAATTTAAACGGTGCTTGTGATGCTTATGGTTATCATGTATACTTAAAAATAGCATGCAAACGTACACTACATAAAAAGTATAATTCTATATTTTCAAAAAGAGTGTATCTAAGCTTTATTAAGGCTTGAACATGTCTGATTTCACTGCTTATCTTGTTCCCATTGTCTTCTATATTTTATACTGAGCAAATGAGATGCCACCTGGGCAACCTCGGCTCCAACTTCTGTGTTCACATCAGCTCCATGAGAATGTGGATTTACAAAGATAGGGAAAGAAAAAGATGCTGGGCAAAGCAGGTCTTGGCAGCAACAGAGACAGAAAAAGAGAACATGAGGGGATTTAACAGGACAAGGAAGGAGAAAAATCAGCTCCCTGAGTCTTAAAAGGGGAAGAATTTTTTCATGAACTTTAGTTTAACACCAAAAAGAATGTGTTTGGGCTTTTTGTAAATAACAAAGAAAATAATAAAATCCATCTCTTTAGCTGTTATAAATTTTTCCAGCTCTTCCACACTTCTACATCTTTGAGCCATATATCAATAGAAGACAAACAACACACCTGTAATGTAAGCATGATTGCTGTAGCTGTTCAAAGTACAAGATTGTTTCTTATGCTTTTCATCTTACAGTGTTCCAATTTGATCTGATTGCACCTATTCTGTGTTTTACAGCTGATATAGAAAGATCCAAGGCAGATGCAGAAAATTCTATTAATTCATCATATTTTTTCATACACTCATTTGGTTTACTACTCATTTGTTTACTGGGCCTGATCCTACTTTCATTTGGTTTCATTTGAGGCATTCCAGTTTCCACAGTTTGTTTTGTAAGCAAAGTCTCAATGGTTACTTATTGTTTGAAAGTAAAATTAAGCCCCTCAAAATTTGAATTTCTACGTTAATATTCTCCCTCTTTTCCCAAACAAGAGCTATAAAAAATAGGTCTCTTCACAGCTCCGATAAAAAAAGAATTATGAGATGCATTTTATTTCAGCAGAGCATGAGAAACTCTGATTGTTACACACATTATCTGGTACTTGGGGCACACCCCTAAAAATAAATGAAATTCACCAAGTTCTCATTGGTGAATATCTCATTTCTTGAGATCTTATTTCACACAACCTGGAAGTCTATTATCAGCCATCAGGACACCTTTTTTCATATCAGATTTCACAGTGTGTCTTTGAAGAAAGATTTATTTGTTGTTCAGTCCAAACAGTCATTTTAGTTTAAAACAAGTTAGAAGAAATACATTACCAACTGATGGAAATCATCATTGGCTGGAGTCATATATGGAAGTCTGTTCTCTCCAAGTTCTTCAAGAAGCTTTTTTTTCTGTTTTGGAGGGGTAAAATTAAAACAGAAAATTAGACAAAAACCAAGATATAAACAGAGAAGTATAAAACTTGTTGTAGTAAAATGACAAAAACTGGTGCAATTATTTCTCTTGTTACCTTCAATTCTGGAAAATTAAGTAAGGAAAAATGGATGAAAAAAAATCAGTGGAACTTCTCTACTTACAGAGGAGTAATTCAAGTTAGGTAGTCTCTGGGCACATGAGAACTTTTACTCCTAAATTCTTTTTTAGATAAGCAGTCTAAACGTTTAATCTAAACCAGTCTAACCCTTATTACACTGATCAAAATCCATGTCAGCCTCATGTTCTTCAAAACTGTGCCTACTTTATAACTAGACATGAATTTCTTACTTATATGTAATAAGAGCAAGAGCAGATGGAAACGGAATACAGTTTTTACAAGAATGGTAAGGATGTAATACAAAGAGAAACACAGAATAGGTTAAAAAAAGGTATCACTAGCACTTTCATGTAACCAAGTTATATGGAAACTACATATTTCATCACCTAGATGTTACTAGGTGTATTCCATAGACAAGACAATTGATTGTAAAATAAAAAAATTCTGTTTCTTCTACATTTCCCTCTTCGTCATCATTTTGGGTTGCATAAATAGGTCAAAACAATCTTCCCTATTCTGGCAATCTTATTTAAATAAGGAAGAAGAAAATATTGCATGTAGTAACTAACTCCTGGCTTACAGTAAACACATAAACAAGGAAAGCTGAACTATTAAGAGTACAACTGTGCATTCTACGACAATTAATTCCATTTATTCAAATTTAAGCATTATGGAAGATGACAGAAGTTTAAAATCATGAGGAAGTGTGGAAGTTTTGGAGGTTTACAGATCAGTCCAACTGCAATAAGAGCAGGTGTCTCTCACTTACGCATCTCTACACTCACAATGTGCAGAGCACTGACTCTTAACGAGCCCGAGAACAGCACTGACATTCCTGAACTAGCACTGTAGTTTCTCTGTGTCCCCAGTTTTCTTTGGGGACAGGTTGTTGGCATGATATGGCCATGAAGCCATTGGTGACACCAAGCATATTGTGACTTCAGATTAAGTTGGCAGAGAATGACATGCTGATTTGCTGCGTATCCTAAAACAGTTACACTTGTCTATTACTAAAAGCTTGCCAGAATTTTATTACATGGAATTGCTGAAAACATTAGATTGGCTTTATTATCTGTAAGATCAACCACATTAAACTGCAGGAAAAAAAAATATATTTCAATATGGACTCACATCTGTGGGAAGGGGAAAAAAAAAGGTGGGAAGAAGAGAGATTCTGACAATTTCTTTGTCAAGTACCAGCCTCTTGGCAAAAAGCACACAACATTAAAATGCACTCCTGTGTATAGGTAGTACTAGTTCACATTTGATTGTCAGATCTGGCTAAGTGCCGCTCTTCAGCTTGATGTGCAGACTAATACACACAGCTGGGTGGTATAACATGCTGCTCATCTCTTATGCAAGAAGCTGTCACACAGATGTCAAAAACATCAAGCTACTCACAAATACCTCCAAAAAGTGAAAAAAAAAAGAAAAAAGAAAATCTGAAGATCTGGCTATACCAGCTGACTGATGTGCAAATCTAAGTACTGTTACATAAGCATTGTTTATTGGCTCTTCAAACACATAAACCCCTAAATAAAAATTTTAAAATTGCCTTCAGTTGAGGGTATCAGGCACCTTAAAAAGAATTTTTCTAAATCTGATTTTTACATTTTAAAAATTATTAACAGTGTAGCAGTTTATTCAGGTATCAAGATTATGTTTCTTACACTTAAAAAACCAATGTGATTTTAATATATAGATTAGTGGTGCCAATACATGAAAAACCATCTTGTGTGCACCATCGCCATAATATCATCATGCATTTTGCACTGTTTCAGAAACTTTGTTAAGTGTTGTATTCTGGCCTTCTAAGAGGAGAAAACCTCTGCAAATACTCATTTTGTAGGCTGCTCTTATACCCGACTGATTATACCCGACTGATAACTGCAGTCAAGATCAGAAGCACTAATGCCCAATTTTAGAGCATGCAATGAACTTCTTGAAGATCTTAACAGATTCCGCTCATTTATTAGTCATAGACAGGTCTATTAATGAGATGATTGATTGAAAATTCATCAAGTGGAATATTAATAATTGTAATGTCTCAATCACTGTAATTTTTTTTTTCCTAAGTTTGTTCATGGCAATAGAAGTGACACATTGTATGTTGAAGAGCAGAAGTAACAGAAACACAGCTAAAACACATCAAAGGCCAAAATACAGTTATGTTACACATGTTTTGGTATTTTCAAATTAAGTGGTATAAGGAAAAGATGGGACTTAATGACATTTTCTGACCAAGAAGTATGACAATGTAAAAATTTTTGCAGCTGACATTTTTCCCTGCAGGGTGTCAATACCATTCTCAAAAGGTTTCATTTCTCTCTTAATTGTAAGACAGAAGTTCAATACCTAGGTTATAAAGGCTTATGAAGACTTTAGTGTTTCCAACATAAAATTCTCACTTAGTTTCCTCATCAAACAAGTCAGAAGACATCAGCTATTTTCCAGTTTACAAATCATTGTCTTGGCTGAAACAATATACTATAAAAACTAAATTTACTGAAATCACACAAACAGTGATGAAATTAATTCTGACAACAAATTTAAGACTAAAATGTCACAACAATTTCTAACACATAAAAACACCAAAAACATTACGCAAAAGTGTGGTTTTCCCTCCCTCAGTACTTGGCATAAAACGCAACAAGGAATTCATTGAAGAAATTGCCACTGTTAACGCCAGGGAGTCCTGAGTCCATGCAAGTAGCATTCACCTCTAAAAAGATAACCTGCTTTGCTGCCCTGTATTTCTCCTGAATTTCAGGAAAAATGTCAGCTTCACTATACCAAGTAATCTCTCTGGGCTCGGAGCAGCATCTTATATAGGTGTAAAAAGTCAGTCACATAAGACCAAGACACGGACAGATACAGCAGTGCCTATGAAACATTTAAGGGTGTTAGCCCTTAGTTATACAACTGAGTGCAGCCTGATAAGCAGTTAAATAAATACTATATTCAAACTAGCCTTCCAAAAAATATGACTGTATCTCACTATTCTGGAACAGCCCATTTCATTATTCCTTAAAAATTATTTTGGTTTGGTTTGGGTTTTTTTTTTTCAGAAAAATGGACTTCTAACAGACATATTTCCAACCTCGGAGGGGATGCAAGCAACCCTTTTCTCAGCCACTGATTACTTATTTACACCTTACAATCAGCAGTATGTAGAATGAAGCAAAAGATGAATCATGCCATGAGAAAGATACATGACAGAAGACAATTAAAACAAATCTGAAACATCTGTGTTGTAACTTACTATTCTTTGATACTTATGCAGAGAAAACAGCACAACCAGTAAAAAAATTCTATGTACTCATAGACACTCTTCCCCGCAAAATAACTGGATTTTCTGACTCATGTTACAGTGACCTAAAGTTCCACCTAATTTTCCCTTCATTTCATCACATCAATGACTTCTGTATCATTTCCATAAAGACAGATTGAAAATGTTCTTAATTTTTACTCCCCTCCACCCCCAGCAAGCTTACAGCAAAGAGAACTAAAAGAAAGCTGAACATTTTATCCAGATTGGATTTTACCTGTCTCATGTCTAGCTCGGACAAATAATCTCACTGGGGCTACAGGAGGGAACAACACACTGCTGGAGGTGAGGCTGCAAAAGGAAGGCACAGCAGCTTTGGAACATCATCTTTACTCCCAGCCTATAACAGCCCCTCTGCCTCAACTCCTTTCATCAGAAGTTCTTAAAACATTGGCCATTTCTTCATCTTAAAAAGTTTTGCTAACTCCCTGCTGCAGTTTTTATACTTTTGAGAATACTAACTTGGCACCAGAACTTGTAAAACTTCAATATTTTTTTTTTGTTTTTCAACGCAATTCAGCGTGTTTGCAGAAACTTCTGGGGTAGATCCTAAAAAAAAAAGGGCCTTTATTCAAAGCATAAGAAATTATCATCTCCACCTCCAGTACTGTTTTTTTCCAATAGTCTGTTGTTTTCCAAAAGGTTATCAGGTGTAGAAAGGCACTCTGAGAATGCTTATTGTCATGAAAGAAAGATCTGAAACACAAGTACAGATACAAACCTTAGGTTTTCCAAAACTCTCTTCTTTCTATGAGCCTGTTTCCCCAGATACGAACAAACACTAGTGCCTGTGTTTCACTTTCATTCTTTTCTCTTTTAATCAACTACAATAAAACATAGATTTCTTTCAAGTCATTCATGAAGCAAAGGACTAGTGCTCTGAAGTGAGAGCTCAACAGCTTTATAAAGGAGGAAGATTAAATACTTTATATAGCAATAATTTTGTGACACAATAGTAAGACCCCATCTAGAAAAAAGTCACCACTTTATAGGAACTTCCACAACTTTGCCTCCTAATAGTCTCTCACATTTCGTGTTTTTTGGTTTCTTTTTTAATCAAATAAAATTCGGACAATTTCTTAAGGAAGGAATGTGATTTTGAAGTTGACATTTGTTTAAACTACAAAGCTTTCCAAGTGTTACCTATTAAAACTTCATAGCTACCAAGATCATTCAAGTGGCTCACTAAAACTAGTTATGCCAGAAATGAACCTAGAGTAATAAAAAATACATTCTAAATGTACCATTATAGCTTTTATTTCTCCATTATCACATATTTTAGATTTCGGATTTTTTTTTTCTTCAAATTATTTCAGTAAACTCCACTCATCAAAAAGATCTTAAGGGACTAGCCAATTTTACAGTACCATTTACTGAATGAAAAAGTTATATTTCCAGCTTACCCTTCATTATACTCAAGACTTACCAAAAGCCTTGTCTGTGCTACATTCTTTCTATAATCCAGACTGCCAAAAATACTGGTAGACAAATGACCACACTGTACCACACTTTGCTTACTATAAGATGCCCTCCACAAACCCTACTATATGTCAAAAACATTTTCACATTAAGGGCAAATATGTGCACTATTATTATTCTATATAAACTCACATCAAAGTTATCTATAACTCTCTAGCAATATTTCATGTCCCATACATCCACTTGCTAATTATACTGGAATAAAGTATGCTTGTTATTTAATATGATCCCAGTGAATCCTGTTCTGCCACTGAAAAAAACTCCAGTTACAAAAATACAGAAATGCAGCTCAAGTGATCTGGGCACAAAAAAAATTACATAATGAACAATCTACTGCCAAGCAAAGACCTCAGGTCTAACACCAGCATCTGTAACTGAGGAGCTGTCTGAAAGTCTGTCTGATATTCTTTGCTGCAAATGTACTGTTTGGTTTGCTTACTAATTTCAACCTCTCTTACCCTTTCTCATAAATCAACAGGCCCAGATTTTGGTTCACACAGATCAGTCAGTCATGCATATGCACAACATCCTCAACCAATGCAACTGAACTAAGAGTTAATTTATGCATTGAAGCACCTTAGCAATGTGTGAAAAATATCTGCTGCCAGTATCCCCTCTCTCCCCACCTTGACGTGTTAAAGCCCCTTAATTGTTGTTTTAACCTACAGAAACATTGTTCCTTTGGTCAGTGAATGTTAATGGAACAGAACTGGCAATTTCCTTACCTAGCTGTGTGTATATTTGTCACACATGGATTAGCACTTGAAGTAATCATAATAAAAATCTGAAGTGATAAATAATTCAAACACAGACGCTTTGGATTGACAAAATCTCCCTAAGCCTCCTCAGTATAATTATCAATAAACTTCTGATCCCTCTACTATCACTTCAAGCATCTTGATACCATCATCCATTTCTTTTTTCCTTATCATTTGTGCATCGCCTTACAGCAAGTACCAGTTGGTAAACGGGTCAGCTGTATGTATTAGGTGAGAAATAAGAACATTCAGACTTTGTTTGAAAATGGTCAAACTTGTTAGATCTCCAGTTCTTACTTTCTTCTTATACATACAGACACAAGATCATGCATGTACTTAAGAAAACATTTAGAACAGTGGATACTTTTAGCACAACAGAGTTGTGATTTACAGCGAATAGAAAAAGACACTGGGGGACTTCTGCATGCCATTTTTTTTTTTGCAAAGTTTCTTAAGAAGAGGCAATAGCTGCTGAGAAACTAGATTTCTCACTTGAGCAGTTCTTAAGCAGCTCACCTCCAAAGAATCAGCAGACAGAAACCTTGGTAACTGTCACCAATAACTGATTCTGCATCATGTAGCAAAACTATACACCAGTCTCCAAGAAACCAAGTGGTTTTGACCAGCCGTGAAATACTCAGCACCAATCTCTGACAGAGGAAAAACCTCAGTAAAGATTAAAAGCAGATAAAATACAAATACAAACTATAACAAGGGTTAATGTTGAAACAAGGATACATTTGGTGTTGCTGTCTTGACCTCTCATGTTCTAATGGCATGAAGATATTGATGTTGCTTAACTTCTATGAAACTCTCTCACCAGGATGCAGGGCAGTAGAGCTGTGCAGCCTTAGGAGATGCACGCTGCATTTAGGAACGGAAAATAACACTGACATGGTGCTTTTTCTCCTTGAATAAAGCAAGGAAAGGGAAAGAAACATTAAGAATCACCACATTATTTTGGAAAACATTGCACATCTGCAATGTGGAATTGTACAAATTTCACTGGGGTCCAATATTTAATTAATGTAAGAGCAAACACACTGACCAAGAAGTACAGAACGGACTAAGGACCTATAGAATGAAACCAAAAGGGTTGATGCAGCTTGAAATGCAGATTCAGAACCTTTGCAACAGGCTTTTAACTTCTGTAGACATAGAGGGACAAAGAACTTTCAAACACAAACACGGGCAGGTCACACTAATACACCTTCTCAGAACCACACACAAGATCAAAGACACAATTAATTTTCTTACAGCTTTTCCTCATTTACAGAAAATAACAAGCCTTGCAGGATTTCTGGACTATATATGTATTGATAGGTAATGGTAGAAACAACCATTGTGTAATAAGAATACTTTTAAAAAGAGGGGGGAAAACTCTACGTGTTAAAATATCACCCCAAAAAAAAAAGAAGCTAAAAGTAAAGTGAAAAAAAAAAAAAAAGGATACTTGAAAAAATATAGATATTTCCTTAAATACTTAAATTTAGCACCAAATGCAACTTCTAAAGTCCCCTTGATAACACTGCTGAAGACAGTGTTAATGTAGAAAGAGCAGGTGTTAAGTGCAAATGCATGTGCCAAGCAATGGGCTACAAGAAAGATCAATAAGGAGCTAGAGCATTAAATTTCACATACTGTAACTGTCATGCCCATTACACAGTATTTGAGCATCTTCGTAGGCCATTACAAAATTGTTGACTCTTGATATTTTTTACAGAACCAAAATATTTTCCAGAGATTTTATTAGCACAATAAGCACTTCGAAAGTCTAAAAGCACTTACAAACTTGGTGAAATCTAAATACCTTTAGAGCCTTCCAAGACATCATAATTAGATATTTACAGAATACATAACTGTATTCTTCATTCCAGAATGAAAAGACAGGAAGATGGTTGAAAGCCTTGCAGATAAAAGGAAATGTATTGCAGAACATTTTTCTGTTAGTCACATTTCACCAGATACACAGTTGATGTATTTTAAAGGAGGTATTTACAAGATAATTCTTGAGAGTATATGCCACAATTAACAAAATCACTGCAGCAGAATGCAGAGACAGAAGGGGTATGTGAGTCCCCTGGGGTTCGGCTGCAGAAACAGTACCATACTTCTTGCCTCTGCTCTTCAATCTTTGTGCTTTGTCCTTTTCAAGGACATGATAAACTCAAATTTTCCTTCAAACATTTCTCACGCTAGAGGAGCCTTTGAGCGGCTTCGTGCAATTCTCCCTTCTCTCCCCAAAACAATCTAAAGACAACTATCACCAGTGTGTTATCATGGTTACAATGAATGCAGTGTCATGCAAATTGTCAACGTGGTTCCAAAACAGCACGACCATTGAGATGTCATTTTTGAAGGAACACGGGGATACAGTGATAATACAGTCGAATCATTTTTTACAAACTATTTTCAAGAACATAAATATCAGAGATCACAGTATGTACATAAATTTGTACGAGACTGTTCAGTGAGGAAAAGCGCAATTTGCAACATTTTACACTTTTGGACCAGAGGTCCCCTTCCAAGCTGGTATTTTATGATTCTATGATTTGTAAGAGTGACCTGTGTAATAAATGCACAGACAGTGGTTTGTACTTACAACACACTAATTTCCTATTTTTGCATACACTACACCATTGGTCAAATGATGGTAACACTCACTTATAAACCTTCAACTTCAACTTCATAATATTACAACTATTAATGAAATTCTGATGAATTTTGGCATATAAGTTCAAAAAGGATATTGCTCTACGAGCTGATGAAAAATTAGAGGTTTTTTTTTCTGTAACAAAAATAAAGAAATACCTCATAGTGAACAATTGAAACTTGTTTAATTTTGTTTAGCTTGAAGGCTTTGTTTTGTTCAGAGTCTCTGAAATAAGCCACATGGGGAACAGAAAGCTAACATTTAAATGTTAAGTTGGCAGCCAACGAACTGCAAAATTCAGGGTCTGAAATGCTGGGCAAGTTCAGACCAGAAACAAGAAGTACAATTTAAAAGAAAGGGTAATTAAGCATTGGAGGAGATACCGCAGTGCAAGATGAATTTTCCCTCCTGGGAATTCTTTCCTATATCAAGCTCAGAAGTTTTTCTAAATGATACATTTTAGTTCAGTGGTTCCCAAACAGTTTAGACCAGCAGCCTACGATGATTCATCCATATTTCCTTAAGAAGTTCTGCACATACACCCTAACCAAACAAACTGGAGGCAGCAGGGCCACACTGACTGAAATTTTGATGCATCTCATTCCTCAGTTTGGTTTTGATTCATCACTTTGCCAGTCACCAGCGGTCAGTGAATCAGGAGACCCTGGTCTACTTCTCTAAGAAGATATTTTACTGAAGTCCTAAAGCTGGTGTTAGAAACTCTCTTCTGCCTCACAATTCAAAAAACTTACGAGTTTGTTGGGATCTGTATTTCACGGTGCTTGGAACACTTGCAGCACTATCATAATGTTAAAGAACTACAGCTAAAAGAATGACTACTCATTGTCTTTCACTCACATTTTATTTTTAAACTGGCTTTGCATAATGTAAGTACTGTTAGGGTATACTAAAATACAAGCAAGCATTGATCTGCTGTGAAAGAAGTAGATCTGTTAAGCTACTTCCTTTGTGCCAAATCCAGACCAATTTAATAATGCAAATCAACATTTTGCTTAAGACTACATTTACTGAGCAAACTTAAGAACTCCTACATTTTCAAATAATGCTGTTTAATAAAGCAATTCTGTCTCTTTGAAAGGCTAATACTTAATTTCCAGTTTTCATTTCTCTTATTTGCATATACAAACCTTATTTCTCATTAACTTTTCCCTGACTTGCAGTGATCAGGTGTAATTTTGCAGAGCAGCAGTACCGAACTAAAATGGACAAGCACAAAAATTATTTCTTAAGTCTTGTCTGAACATTTGTCCAGGGAAAAAACTTTTGCCTGTTCTTTCTTCCCATACACTTATCTTCTTAACTGGTCTAAGATTCTAGACAGTTCCATTGCTGCCTTTGTTTGTATTTTGAAAATGTGAAGTTCAGTAATGACAAGTCTTTTTAAATATCATCTCTTCCCTTCTCTATGTGATTCTCAAATACAAGTTGGATTTCTGAAGGTAAAAAAGACAGAGGCTGGCACATTCCAGATTTCAACACAACTCTCCTTTGCCCTACTTCCTCCCTTCTGCTGAAAAATAATATCCTAGACTTCTACTACTTCATGTTTCTTCTGCCAAATTTAATAAATGAACAATGATTACTGACTCATTGTAGAATGGTTTGGATTCATTGCCTAAACAAAAGAAGAGAGGCAAGTGTACTGACCCACACCAGATACTAAAGCAGTACCAGGCTGATAGGAAAATACAGACATGTTTAAGCAACTGTGTGGTAACACTCAAAACTGAATCCATGAAATGACCCAATAAAGTGCCAAATAATCTCTGCCATGTTAAGTAAATATTTGTATATGTTATCTAAAGAAATAATTAAAAAGCCTGCTGTAAGTTAGTACAAGAATGTATATTAGGACAGGGATGGTGAGGAGAGGTAAAACTCGTATATAAAAAGAGATACACACACACAAAATAATCCTAATATGGAAGTACAACTTGACAAAAAGAATTGTTCTGAACTCTCATAAAATTAAAGGCACATAGGAAAGTCTCCATCCAAATTAAAATATTGCAGACACCTTAAAACTCTAAACTCTATTGCTTCCTTAAAGCATATGTCAAAGACAAGAATAAATAAATTTCTTTCCTTCGGAATATCTACACAGACTGGAGTCAACCATTTTACAATCTGATACAGTGGTTTCATGTTGGGGTACTCTCAACCTGAAATTCAAAAATCTAGGCCATCCTTTTGACATGTAGTATGCACGTCTGTGTTAAAACCATCTGAGTGACAGCAGCTCACGAGCATTAATAAGGCAGGCTGAGGGCACGGAACTGACAGTAAGAGAAAGCTGCCAGAGCCACCTTTGTTCTTATTTGCTGGCTTAACATGTTGTATTACTTCCCCTTCTACAATGGAAGTGCTTCAGCCGTAACTAGAATTCAAGAAGGGCTGAATGGAAAAAAGAATGAACAATGTAGGATTTAAAAAAATATTCAAAGGAAGGATTTTAAAATTAAGTAACAGACAACTGCAGGAGTTTATGACTCACATTTAGCACCACTTATCCTGCAATTCCCATCTAGACTAGAAGTGACAAAGTTTGATGGCCTCCATGCAGAGCTGAACTTCCATAGGACAAATGCATCAAACTACTATTAGTTGAACTAATTCAGTATATAAGAATTCCATTAGATTTTTACCTAGGAGTTAAACTGAAAAAAAGACTGTGGTTATCTAATAATTTGGGGAACCCTTAATTCTGTCAGCTCTTGCATTTGGAAAGAACCATGACAAGGATGCCTACCCACAGTATTTATTCAAGGACCTTTTGTTTTTATTTCTATCAGAACAATTTTTCAGTAAAATCTTTTCCAGGTAGGAAAGTGCAAAAAAACCACGTACTGTTTAACTCACGACTTCCCACCTGTATTGTCATACCAAGTAGAGTAACAGTTTGAGCATCATCACAGCAGAAAGATCACCTTTACCATGCATATGGAGAATTGCTACTCCAGGACAAAGTACAGGTAGGTCTGTACCAAATTTCCTGGAGCACTGGCACAGGCTCCTAAAGCAACCCATTAATAAAAGACACTGTACTCTAATTTCTGTAGTTCCTCATTCCATTTCTTTTTTTTGTTCTTTAACTTGACAAGTTAACTGTTCCGTGCTTACAAGTTTTCAATAGCCTGTTACAAAAAGACTCAAATTTGTTTGCATTACACACCACGGGGATTAAAAAGGAGTTAATATATATCTATTCAGAACTATTGTGCAGAAAATAGCTGTGTTGTACAGGGCTTAGGCTGTGACCCGCTTAACTTTATTCATAGAATGCACAATCCATCACGTACAAAAACACAGAAGAAAATGTGAGGTGTTAGTAAGTACCGCTGTTAGTGAGAAATTCTGCTAATTATTACACCAAATAAGCATAGTCAACAGGCCAGAGCTGTGAGAGGGCATGTTTCAGGGCATTAAATGGCTGCCTTGGATGGAGATGAATATATTACACTATGCCCTTTAACAATAAAACAATTTCCCTGACACTCACAAATCCAGGCAGCTCCAGTACGCAGATCAGGAGCCCCACTGCACTTGGCATACAGCGATGTTCCAGTGCCACCTAGTGACGTGCACTTTATTGTCTCCCAAGATTTATAGTACAGGGAAAGTTCAAAAGCTAATTCAGCTCGAGTGCAGAGTCCACACAGTACGAAGGAGAAGCCTCACTCTTTGCCAAGAGAAGACAGACAGAGCGAGGTCACAGTGAGACAGACGACTCCCCTTGCTTTAAAACTAAATCCCACAAACTTAAACAGCTGATACAGTGTCACAGTTTTCTTACGGCCCGCTCTTAACAGTCCTAAACCAGGGAAAAGCCCTGCAGGGAAGGACAAAACCAGCACATTTTCTTGGATAGTTTATGGGATTGATTGTAGGAAAATATTTCATTAACTTAATGTTTTAAATTCCCCCCACCCCCAATTTTCAATGGACTTTATTATTACTATTTTTATGTGGAGTGCAGAGGCTGCAAACTTAGCACATTCCTTGTTTACATGTTGACACTTCCTATACTTCTGCCACCATACTTATTATCACAATGGAGTTTACAGCCATTCCACATCTCCATTACTCTGTTTCCCCTCTGCTGACTGGTACTGCAGTTCAACACCTTAAGTTCATGCAAACAAACTAAACTTTGCAGTGCAATCTAGCTCGTGAAAAGCCGTGAAGAGATTGAAATATATTTTATAATTAATACAAATTAATGCATGCATAAAATACAAGCACAATTATCTGCCAATAAAAAAATTTGCATATTTAGATCAAGTTAAAAGCATAGACTGCAAAAAATTGTGCTAATACAATCCCTGCCATGAATCTCTCCATTTTTGTTTCACAATATTTTTAGAGGAAAAATCAAGAAAAAGTCTTTATGTTCACTAGACATTTAGCACACAAGCCCATTTTTTTGTGGACACTTTACATATAGATTAATAAATTTCAAATTCTGCATCTGAACCCCACATCTATCATCATGAAATGAATAGCAGCATATTAATACTTTATAGTAGTAATTTCAGTAGAAAACCACCCTCAACAAAGCTGCTTCCTATTACTGGCATTAAGCTTTCACTTCAAGTGCTTCATGACTGTAAATTTCATGTGCCTAGCTTCACTAGGCCAAAAGACAATAATATATGTTAGGGTACTTTTTGAACTGCATACTACAGAACAAGATAAAAAAAAATCTGAAAAAAATATATAAAATCCCCACCAGGCACTTATTGCTACAGGAGGACTGCTTGTTTTGGTTGAAATATAACCTCTATCACAAAATTTAAAGAAAGATGCTTAGAGATTAGTATAAAAATCATTTCTCCAAATTCTGAAGCCACAAGGTGTGTGAGAGGGAAAAATGAAGAGAAGGACTAAAAAACCCTTAGAAATCCAACTGGGAAAGGCTTCACTTAGAGAGCAGGCAGCACTGTAACTGAGTTTGGAAACCTTTACTGTAAATGTACTTTAAGTGTTTTAATCCATACCCTGCCTTAGGACATAAACTGCTGCCACAGGAATTAATATTGTCCCTACTTTACACAGCAGATTAAAAAGTAAGATAAAAATGATAATCTTGTTCCTCACATGTCATATAGGATTCTACTCATGACTTCTCAAATTCCTTTTCCAGCTTCGAAGAAAGTACTTGTACTTTCTGGAGTACTTTCACTGCTGTGAAACCTTGGAAAGCTCAAATGAGTAGAGTGGAGTAAAGGTGTGCTGATGAAAGCCATGAAAAATGGTGAAACACGTAAGGAATTGTAGAGCCCACAAGAGAAAAAAGGCAGCAGTAATAGCAAAAACCAACTGGAGCCCCCAGCTTACCATAACAATGAACAAAAAATCCAAAATTTGATGATCACTGAATTATTATTGTGCAAGCTTTTAAAAACCTATCATATTTTACTGCTTTTACAAGAATACTTCACTTTATCTACAAGAAGTTTGTTAGAAAGAAAGAGTTAAACTAGAGTAACTCCTGATCAGCATGTTAGAAGTTTTGATCCAAAAGGTCCCAAACTACCACTTGCCTTGAAAAATACATGTAGATCCTCTACTCCAAAATAGGTACTTCTTCTTAAGGATCCCGAGATGTACAGCCCTCTGACAGTCAGGGGCATGGTACTGTACTAGATTCCCGATGCAATCTTAAATTTAAATGCTGCATAAAGTCCAATTCTTGACATCCAAGAAGCAAACAAGGAGTATGGGTCAAGTTTTAGACAGTGGAATAATCCCACTTGGGCTTATCTTCAGTGCAGTCCCTGATCAAAATGTCTCAGCTCACACGCACTAGCATCAAGTTATCAACATTCTAGCTCTGTAGTCCACATCAGTTTTCCAGCCACAGAGGAATGCTTCTCAGAACAGCTATCACCTGCAAAACTTCTTCCCTCAAAGTAAAACTCATCCAAGAAGAGAACACATCACAGTAAATTTCTGTCACATTCCTTTTGCAAAACATATCATTGACATATTTGCAGGAATATAAGATTTTCACCCCTCCAATATACCAGCCCTTTCCTCCACTGTATTAAGATTCTTTCCTTAAAAGCTACAAAAATGCATTTGCCCTTATATCTCAAGAAATGCTTGACTGACCAAAGCTCAACTGGTCATATGCCTTAGATATTCCACATTCATAATTATTTGTATTCTCAAACGATGCTGATTACTCATGAATGGCTACCAAGGCCCAAGCCATCTCTAAAAAAAGGAATTGTTAAGCATCAAAGTAAAACAAAGTTTCCAGTATCTACTTCCAATGAATTATCTTTGCCATAAAATATTAAAACAAAACAAAAAACAATCTCACTGATGAGTTAAAGCAATGATTTCTAAAATTGCGGTCGACGTTCTCTTTAGCTGTTACAGGAAAATGAATACACAAAAAATTGGCTTGATAGTACTCAGTTCTACTTAATTTTCAATAATAATTTGTTTTAATTACATGACATGACAGATCATCAAATGCAAACAGGTTCATCATAGTAATACAAGCTTTGTAGAGTTTTTTAAAAAAATTCAATTTACTGTCACCATTGTTTTATTTCTTTCCTATGACTGAGAGCTATTTGGAATGCATTAAAAAAGATAAAAACCTCTAACAAAATTCATCTGCTCCTCAGCATAAAAATTAAGTTGTTATCCTACGCTTCTGATAAAGTAATTTCCTTTTAAAATTATATGGAAAGTCAAGCATGACCTATTTTAACAAGTGCAGTGCAAGCAATACCAACTGTTCTACAATCAAAATTTGCAGGTTCCCCCAAAAACCAAAACAAGGGCACATAAACAAGTATCCTGCACTTCAAGGACTCTGGAATCAATAAAATGGATTTACTCCTATGAAACTGCTCAGCAGTGGAAAGGGCAGGAGGGCTTCTTGCTTTCATCAACTCTTTCAAGCATAGCCACAGTACAACTTTCTTTTGGACACAGTTCTCCAGACAGTTCCTATGCTAGAAAATCCAATGAAAAACTGAGGCAAAGCAAAGCAGTGTCATTCTGGACTTCTAGTAACAGGCCAAAATGTACTTTGGTTAATATTAAGCATTTAACTTTTATCCAGTTATTAATTCTTATTCCTGACCTTCGTAATTGTTTTTACATTATAGTAGATATGGAGTGATATCAACACCTGGAGAGTATCCCAATGAAGTCTTGAAAACTGTCTTGTATGACAGTAGATTATACCATGTGTATTACAGAGAAACACTGCTAGTCATTAACAGAAAGTTGTCCTGTAGAAAGGTATACTAACTATATCACACTGGGGTTTATCCACCTTACTGCAGAGACAGTCTCTTTTCTGCTGTCAAGATGCTTTTGCTATACGTAAATATTTAATGTTATTACCATCATTCACTCAGTGCTCATATTGTCTGTTCAAGCATCTATTACTGTCTGCTAGATACACTTGAGGATAACACTTATTCATGTCTCCTGCTCAGTCACATGCAGGCCCTACTTCTCAAAGATTCTTCAAAGTTCCATAATTTATTAAACACTCCACAAAGGCCTGTATCATTTGCAGGATTTTACTTGTGCAAGTGTAAACACTGAGGGCATGGAAGAAGCTACAGCAGTTTATGCAGTGCCAAGACTATACTTTTACCCGGAGTTCTGTAAGCAATTTAAATCACAGAAACAAATTTTACATTTCCTGAATTCCCAGGTAAGAACTATAAATCTTAACAGAAAGGTACCAAGTGCATTTTGGTTAACATAATTCTCTGAAAGGAAATCAAAATAAGCATCAGCTGTCGGTTTTACACCTAGTTGTAGCTGCATGCATTACAGATTTTTTATATTTACCTAAATTCATAGTCCTGCATATAACAGATGTATGACATATGTAATACAAGATTTTATCATCAATTTTAACCCTTTATACAGCCTTCAATAAAATGTCTTACAAATCAGTTTTCCAAAACACTGAAGTCCTGTTAAGACAGACATGAAAAATTACCAGAATCCTCAAAAGGCTTGCCTAGGATTGAACAGGTCTCTTCAAATCAATCAGTGTTTGTATATAACAGAAATCTGGATATGATATGTAGAAAATGAAGTACAGTATTTCATAAGTTACAGCCTCATTTCCCCTGCATGCAGAACATCAGTACAGGGTTTTCAAGGTGTTTAAGGCTGGTCTGTTTGTTCAATCTTTTAAGCAGAAGCACCTAACAGAGGGAGAGCTTACAAAAATCTCATTCAGAAGAACAAAAGAGAAGCCTTTAACAAGAAGGTATTTGAAATATAAGACTATCATGAATTTTTAAGGTGTATTTTACTGTCAAAATAAAAGAAAAATAATTAGCTATAGGAGAAGGACAGTATCTCTAATGGTTTGAAAGGAGGTTTGTTTCAAATCTCAGTTGTAGTTTAGAAAAAAGATTTTTTAATTTTATTTTTGTTTGTTTGTTTTATTTTGTTAGGAAATGGTAAGCATCAAAAACAGACCACCCTAGAAAGTGCAAGACAGCACAATTATTCCTTCTATCCCAGTGGACCATCACACTTTATGAACATATGACAACATCTAACTGTTCATCAATGAGGCTAGAAGGAAATGAGAACATTAAATTCAAAATATCTGCCTTTCAGTTAACATCCTTAATGTAAATTAGGGTTAAATGTGAATAAAATTAATATTTAATCACTTGAAAAACTTCTACTCCTTTCTTCTCTTTAAACGCTAAAACTTAATTATAAAATAATGTAAAACAAGTGTAAATTTAAAAGAATCATTTTGAAGATTTGCATTAATAGTTCAAGACCTATTCACACGGATGAAAAGAAGGGGAATCGCAACATTATGTTGCTTTAAAGTAATGTCTGATTCTATTCCTTGCCAAGAGACAGCAGGAGCCCAAAGACACGGGGGAGTGCTGCGGTAGAAGAAGGGAGAGAGCAGGATGGAGTGGCATTGCAGGAGGACAGCACAGCACAAGCTCAAGTAAAAAGTCAGGAGTGGGGAGTGTTGAAAAGAAGAAACCCAGTGTTCAAACTGCTAGAACAGGGACTCAATATATCCCTTCACATATCACCATGGAATAAAAAGTTCATGTCATATAGGGGCATGATCCAATACTTAACTATGATGCAGCATGACACAGAGAAAATAGTGCAAAATCAGGCAACAAAGCTTCTGACATCAACACAATACCTCTCCAAAGCCTTTCAGCTATTTTGCTGCTTCCCTCCTAAACTTTCAGTTTGGAATCCCACAGAAGGTGAATCCTATGAGCCTTATGGTTTTGCACATATGTCACACAGTCTACATTTTCCATCAGTTACCATGCTGTCCTATGGGAAAGCTAACAATTCTACCACAGAATTTTCTACATGGTTAAAAACAACACATTAAAAGTCAGATTTTGATAATCTGTATCTCCAGGAAAGGCAATTTTGCTGTATAGAACTGAAGGGACTCACCCCCCCCATTCTTCTCTAGGCAAACTTTGAACTAAACCCAGGTTAGAAGTTGTTTCCACAAACAGTAAAGACATTCAAAATCTCAGATGTGTTTCCTATTCCTCTCTCAAATATAACTGAAACAATTTGTCACTTGCAAAAAACGTACATAACTGAAAGACAAGAGCGAACTTTCAAGGCAAGCATCAGTCCCACAGGGTATGTATTTGAATGCCGAAAACCCAAATTCAAGAACTGCTTTCAAATCAGCTTTTGACTACTCTGAGTTGAAAACTTTAGCTTCCTCTCTTACACCCTGAAACTTGTACCTGCTAAACTTCTTTTGACCAGAATTCTCTTGAAGTTATAACCCGCTTCAAAAAACTTTGGCTTCTATGAGGAGGTGCATGTTTCATAAAATTGGTTATGTAAGTAACACAGTGAATTCTAATATTAACACCATTCAACAAAAATCCAGCAGGATCATTTTTAAAGCATATCACTCTCAAAAGCTCAGCTTTACCAAAGTGAACACACCACTAATAGACACCATTGCTCAATCTCATGAACATAATGCAACTTTTCCTTCTAAAGGGAAAACTCAAACCCAGTTGAGTATTTTGGTTAACCTTTACAAATACAGATGAGTTCAGCTGCACTGAGAAGCACATTTCTCCCTTGAATAAGCACAGGTGGTCATTTCATTTTTGTCCTGCTCAAGTCAAAGACAAGGTAGATATATAGATATAAATACTTGTTTTTAGCAAACAGTATCAAAATAAGAAAAAGGAAATTGATTACCTGCAAAATATTTTTCTCAGTACAAAAAAACCCACCACCCCACCAAAATTATAAAGGTTTATTAGACTTGACCATCACAACACTGGTAATTTGTTAAATCCCTTTTCCCAGCTACTTAACTCTGCTAATTGCATATCAAATAAAAGAAAGTTGTCTTATTTCCTCTCAAATAATGCTTTCTTGCCCCCTGTTCACATGGACTTTGTTGACTGTCCTCTGTCAGACAACATTTTAAAACCTGAATCCCAATCAGGGCCACTCTTATTAAAAATATGACCTTTCACCTTCTATGAAGCACTACTAACATAAATTACATTTTGTTGTAGCCCAAAGGTGTTAGAGATGAGAGTAGGATAAACAAGGTATAATACAAAAGCCAGTTGGGTCAGCCTTTCATTACAGCCCTTTCAAAAGCTATTAATCTCGCTTGTAGTCAGTAGGCTGAAAATAACAACTACTTCTAACCTATATTGTACTCACTAGTAGGAATAAGGACAGGTCATGCAAGATGCAAATAATTCTCAGTCCTCATAAAACCACTTCAAATGGTATTAGGTGAACATCATGGCATGTTACTTCAAATCTCACTGACAGGAGGAATCTCAACAATATCAATTGTACATTATCCTACGTCATAACAGCTGCATTTGACCATAATATACCACAAAGAATAGTTATGAATTAATCATGGTAAATTCAAAGCAACTATAAAGTAGTTCTTTAGATTTTAGAATGTGAACAGAAAATGCTATTTCTCAAGCTCACCTTAATTTGTATTTCAAATCACGGTCCACGTTTAAAAGAATTAAAAAAAAAAAAAAAAGAATCTTACTGATTTTCAGTCTTAGTGTCTTATTGCCTTCTGACTTACAAGAATTAACACTGACCTTTAGCACATTAAAAAAGATTCTCATATTGGTAGGGAACAGGAAGATACTGGAAATCACACATTATTAGACAGCAACTCAGTAATAAAACAAAACCAACCAAAAAACTAACCCAAAAACTTGGTAAGTCAATGATAGTTGTAAGTGCTGTCTAGACAATAGATAAGTTACTTCAAATTTTCATGTTAAGAAAAGCCTTCTGACAATAACCAGGCTACTAACAGACTGGTGATGAAGTAGATACACAAAAAATAGCATTTCCCCACATTAAATGTTTGCTAAAAAATATTCTACAGAGCATAAGTCATGTTTACATGGTTTCAGAATGAAGCAATTTAAAAACTGCCCAAGAGTTCTGCCAAATAACAGTAATCTTGTGCTTATTCATCTGAACTAAGTAGCTAAGTGATAACAAGAAAGGAAAAAAAAAAACCCTCAGAAATTTTGGGTTGTGCAACATGAGCAAAAATTTTATGCCACGTTTAATCACATCAGCATTTTACACAACTGGAAAAAAGGCTGGTAACTTGCAAAACACATAGTAACTAATGGTCAAGAAAACAAAAATAATTCTGAAAGAATTTAATAGAAGTACAGGCAATTTACACACCTAGCCTCACTCAAGCAGTGTGACAGAGAAAGGCCAGTGCTTTGGAAATCTCTCCCTTCCCCCATCCAAATAAAAGTAGGCATTACTATATTTCAAAGGACCCAGCACAAGCCACGTTCAAGCCAGTCCTTAAGAAATATCATGACAGATTTTAGTAGTAGGCAACAATGATTTTGTCTACCTGTATCCTTCTTTTGGTACTTCATGGCCAATTACAGTAAAAGTTGCTCAACAGGATGAATACATAAGAAAATTCCTGTCATAGAGCAGATGCAAATTTAATTACTTTAAGTTAAATCTTCCATCTTGTCTAGAGGTCCTTCAAAAATGCAACTGTAAACAAGCACTACATTGCAATCAGGTGTCAAGGGCTTATTTGATCTCTTACAAAATATGTCACAAATCACTGGCAGAAAGTGGGTCGAGAGGGAGAACAAAGGAAAAAACTGTCAATGGACTAGGTAGCTCATGTGAGTGTGCCTATTAGTGCACTGGATCTTTCTGCTCCTGTCTAATGCTGTCCATATAAAACCTTCTTAGTTTGACAGTGTTCTGTTATCCTGCATTTGATGTGATTTTTCTGTAGTAAGCAAAAAAAAAAAAATCTGTGAAGAAAACTGATAGAGTAACCAGAGAAAACATTGATGATTATTCTGCTAAAATATCAATTTCGTGCCATTCTTCATTTGCAACATGCTACAGAACTTCTAAAAAGCTCTATAGTTTTTAGAAAATAATCACATAAAAGTTGAGAATAAATTAACTTTACATTGCAATAGAATTATAGATGGCCACAATGAAAAAACTGGTAACACGTTCTCTTAAGGAAGAAAATTACAGTATTTTACAATTGGCCAGTTGTAAAGAAAAGCATGTGTATGTGACACACAGTATCTGAAACACTCAGGTACTTTTGGGGACTAGAGCTAAAGTACCAGACAGCTCTTCAGTCCTCTGGTGGTGCTGAAATGCTGGTAGGTCCCTGCTCATGAATCCCTGCACTACAACGTAGCTCAGGATGGACAGAGTTTAAATGACAAAGTAATGGTAATGTTAAGAAATTTATGGACATACAGCTATGGGGACATATCTCTTATGGCAGAAAGACTGGGTAGGTATTTTATTTAGTAGAAGAACCCCTTAGATGTACATAAATGTACAGACAATTTTTCTGTATGCACTCAGTTAAACCATTTACCACAGAATTAAAACTATAAACAAAAAATCCCTTAAAATTCAAGATTGAATATGCCAAACATCTCTTCTGAGACCTCTGAAGTGAAACAATAGATGAATTGTGCAGTTTCAGCAACAAAGACTCACTTGGCTGCATAGCACAGCTTGTCTGCTATAAAGTACAGGTTGGGGGGAACTCCCCCAAAATACATTGGGCTAGGGCAGCCAAGCCAGTCGAGGCCAAGGAACAGCTGTAAGTGTGTCCTTTATAAAACCTCCCTGAACCATCAGGAAAAGTGAGACAACCTTTAGGACACACAAACGTTGTCCTCGTCCTTCTTCAGCATTGTCCAACTTTTAGAACCTTACAAGTTGGTCTCATACATATCACCTTTACCTATCTAACTTGCCTTAATCCAGCAAGGAATATATCAGAACAGCTGTTCTTACATTACATACCTGAATACTGCCGTCAGAAACTTGAACTTAATTTTCTCTGATTCAAACAACATTAACTTCTACATAACATTTACTGGAGATTTTGCATAAGTGCCTATTTATTCAGAAAAAAAAAAACCCTAGGAAAAAAACCTCACTTGTGTTCATTAATTATGGTTGGTCTATGTACTGAATCTATGTTACAATGCATTTTCCTGAGACCAAAGCACATCCTTATTACCTGTAATACAATGGCCTTTTCAAAAACAGTATCTTGAAGAGTCAACTCAGAGAAGCCCTACTGACTCAGACAAAACAGGCCAAGGGGTTCGTTCCTCTTTCATACAGTCAGAATCACCCAAACTGGGGG
Organism: Pachyramphus minor; assembly: GCA_013397135.1. Classification (NCBI taxonomy): domain Eukaryota; kingdom Metazoa; phylum Chordata; class Aves; order Passeriformes; family Tyrannidae; genus Pachyramphus; species Pachyramphus minor. The sequence goes on from VYXB01002899.1 coordinate 48,119, forward strand.
GAATATTTTTCTCTTAGGTTTACAAAGCCAAGCCTTTCTACCTTGACCTAAGCTGAAAGAGCAGATAAACCACATGAATAGGTAGGAAGGTGACTGCCTACACTGGACAAGGCATTTGCTTCCCATATAGGCAGCTATTTTTCCTGTTTAATCACTGCTGCATGCCATAGTTATCAAACTGGTAAATTTAGTTTAGTTCTGTTTAATATATGTGTCTCTTTTACATTTTCCTGATAGTGAGCAAAGAAACCAAATTTTTCCCGCCCAGAGCCCTTTCTTAGCAGAATACAGCCCTTTAAGAAAGAACTTGAAGAGCTGACACTCAATTCTCTCTTTTAAGCAGAAAATTTTCCTCTTGTTTAAAAAAAAAAAAACAAAAACCAAACCCCAAATCCAAAAGCCCCAAACAAAACTGTTTTAAGTCTAATCTACTTTACTCATATATTACACAACAGAGTAGTTGCAATAATTTTTCTCAGAATTGATTTTTTTTAAATCCCCCCAATGACTTTAACACTGTATTTACCAACAAAAATGCACTAGATCTATTTATCTCATTCCAGTAAAATTTAAATAGTGCAACACATTATTCATCTATCCATATTATAAACTCTTGTGTACATGAAGTGGATAATATTATAAATACTAATGTTTCTGTAGGCTATTCATAAAATAAGTGGTAGACAAAGTCATTCCATCTATTACACATGGAGCTCAATAACAGCTGTAAATGAGAAAATTGCAATAGACATACTGAGTAATAATCAGAACTAAAATGACAACTGTAGCAATATATCCATTGTGTAAATCTTCTGATTATAGCAACACAGACTAATCTGTAATTTTTTATCATTGATAAACATTGGTAACCAGCCAAAACTCAGATTATGTTTTATCCAGTTACTAAAACACAGCTGTAAAACCCACTTGATTTATTAATCTAATGAGATAGATACAACAAATATTTTGTTTACTATGATACAGAAATAGGTGCAGCATGACATCAAATCACCATACCTGCCTAAAAACTACAGTTTGCAAAATGTACTATACCTTTCCACGTATGTAGCTACAAATATGACATACAGAGTTTTGCCAGCATAATGTCATAAAGCTATACTGGCTTGTCAGTAGAAGTTCTCTAAGGCTTCTTGTTAACATTTACAGGTACCACGTGGTCCCAGTTTAGAGCCTGCAAGAGCAACTGCTCATGTCAGAACTGAGACTGAGGTAATTGTCTAGTTAAAGAGCTTTTGGTGATCTTAGTTAAAACTGTTTTAATTACCTCTAATATTTTAACATTTTTATTACTGTACATGTAATAATGCCTAGAAATTATCCATAGAAGCACAAAAAAACTATGTGGCATGCTACAAACAACTGAATAACACTGTAAGGTTAGCTAAGAGAAGTCTGGATCATTTCTGAGAATGAACACAATCAAAGGCCTAGTATTTGAGATACCAGGCAATAAGTCATCTAATACAAAACTGCTGCAATCAAGCACCAGGCATGATTTTCTCTTAACAATGCTAATTCATTTAAAAGTAAAGACTCAATGTGGCAAACACCAGGGACTGTTATGTAAAGGCTCCTCAGGAAAATGCCAGATTCCTTGCATTTTCTGCCTCTTTACCAAGAGTCACACAAACATGCCAGCAAGAGATGAAGGAGGTTGAGGTGTGATCCAGCTTCATGATACCGACCAGATGGGGAAGATGCTGCAATTGGCATAAAGCCCAAGGAGAAAGAAATCTATGGGGACATGGGGAGAGACAAATATATCTGACAGCAAGACAAGAGCTCGCTCCTAGACACTATCCATGGGGATCCTTCATTCCCCTTTGCTTACAATGTCACTGCATATGCACAGGATGACGGAACAGATTATGCCTGGGAATTAATCATGCCACTGGCACCGTCAAGAAGTCACTGAGCTTTTATTATGCATGCAAAGTTCTGCCATTTTGCACACAGGTGAAATTTGGAATTCTCAAACAAAGAATTCCAGACTTAAATTAGAAAGCAGAGATTAGGCCCAGGGTGACAACAGTAGAGAGGATTCCACATGCAAAGGAGATTTTCTGAGCATACATAAATAGATTCTAAACAGTCCAGACTTTTTCAGTCAGGACTTTTTCACCTCTCCAAAGGACTCAACGGCCAAGTCCCAGCAGATACTTATGCATGAGCAGGTCACATTCTCCCCAGCTATTTGTTTGGATTTTTTTTCTTCATTTTTATTATTTGCAGCTATGTTAACATTCCACGCTTTAAAAATCTTCTATTTCTTTCCTCAATATCAACTAATTACCCTTGCTCACTACTTCTCATAAAAGAAGAATTAGCAGATGTCCATGTGAAAAATAGTACTTGCCTTTAAAAATTTGATCCGTTTATAACCATACCAAAAGATGTAAGGATTAAAATGATATTTACACAGACATTGCTACACTTTCAAGAGTTTAAAATAACCTTTATTTAATTAATCAGCCCATCATAATCAAAATTCCTTCAAGCAGAAGTCAACTTTATACCACTTGACACCATGGCATATCCCCAACTTTGCAGAAACTAAACTTTTGAGGATAAACTGTCCTAGCATAAGTACCATTTCAACAAGTTGAAAAGAATTTTCTGCACAAAGTCCTTTTTCAGGATGGTCTGACAGCTAAATCCCCTTTTCCATGCATTAGAAAAAAATTCTAAACAATTAAAGAAAATAAAAGCTAAATTATTTAGGCTTCAGAAGAATATAATGTCAGAATTTTCAGGATCTAATAAGATGCACTTCATTGATCTGACTTAAATGAGTTAACACTAATTTTCTAAATTTCACCTGATTCTACCACAAATCAACCCAATACCAACAGATTTCCACCTTCTTCGTGAATACTTAGAGCTTTAGGATACAAATAGTTTAATGAGCTTGATTTACAAACAGCCAAAACTAGACCAAAGTTAATGGGGTTAACACTTTTTTTAAAAAGGCCTCCATGCCTTTTAAAGAATTTTTTTCAGTTTCTCTCGTGGAAATTCACTTATGATTTCCCTTATCACAAAAAAGCACATTTTGGGCATAGACTTTAGTTTTCAAAAAATGTAAAAAAGGTATCAGTTTGGCAATAGGGAGTTAATTCCCCGTCCCCTGAAGTCTCACAGCTCTAATAACAAAACTTTTTTTACTTATTTATGCAAATAAGAGACAAGATTATTATCAAAGAACTCACAAAAGAAACATCTGCATTTCATCATCATCTTGCAAAACATGAAGAAATGCTTAAACACACTCTATTCTTAAATACTGATAAAGAGCATAATAGAAATCTTTCCTTCATCTTTAAGTTCAGTTTCTGATTAGCATGAAGCATGCCTTCATTTACTTTACAGAATTGCAAAGAAATATTACTAATAGTTTAAAGTACATTTAACAGTTTGAGATGTTCCAGCCTTGCAATTGAAATCAACCCTCCAAGTCATATATATTTCATCATGCACAGCTACAGTAAATGACTAACAATAGTGACTGCTAAATTAATTGTTACAAAGCTATAAAAGCTTCAGAATGCTACAGAGAAAAGGTCTTGAGTATGACACCAATTATTTCCAGAATACAAGAAATACTGTTACTTAAGCATTAACTAAGAGCATGATTAAACTCTTGAGGTTGCACAGTACACAGGTGCATCACAATTTCAAGACACGTCAGCCTTTTGTGTATCAAACGGCCCTGGACAAGTAGAAAGCTGGGTTAAATGCAGAACTTGAACTGTGGTGTCTGAAGCGATCAGAAGGAATCTCTAGATGTGTCCTGTGATACCAAAGGCTCACACAATAAAAAATCTCTGCATTTCTTCACAACCTTGTTTAGTAGCATAAACCAGTTTCTTCTTTCTACCCCTGAGTATATTTTATCAGTAGCCAGAAATGTCAAACACTTCTATGGTAAACAGAATTATCCTGGCCTTTTTTATTTTTCTACACACCAATACTACAGAAGGTGACAATACAATCTGCCCCAGGCAACTCTATCATCTGCCCCATCCACAGTAGACAGGCATCATTCCTTTTTATCAAAGAGGAGAGTAGGTCATCACATTTTAGTACATGTTGACACCACTGCTAGTAAAAAGAGATAAGAATTCAGTGCCCTTAAGGTGCCTTAACCTCTATTTTACCTAATACAGATATTTCACAGCTCTTGCATTAAAGCAAGAAGAGAGACAGATTTGTACCCTGAAAGAATGGACTACAAAGGTCTCAACCTTTGTGACAAGCTGATATTTGTACTGCAGAGAGCACAGGTGACAACAAAGCACTTCCCTTAAGGTATCTACCTCTCCTTTATTTTGGGTAATAGGATTTATTTTTTTCCTATAACACCATAGAGAATCATGGATGTTTAACCTCTCAAGTATGGCTTTTGAACACTAGGAAGTTGAAATAAAAAGCACATGCACACTGTCTGCCATCCTGAAAACAACCTCTGAAGTTTGTTTGATTAAAACGCTTTGCTTTCAGCCAGGATATTCCCAATTCAGAACTCAAACCAAAATAATGACGCTTAACTGCTGTCTTAACTGATGTAAATAATCTTTATTCACTGTGTTTTCATTTTCAAATTCTAACACCTAAAGAAAGCTGGGAAATGCCTTTATGGCAACACTGCTTTTATTTTTTAAGGCAGTGGGAAAAGACACCATCTTCTAATTGTTAATACACAACCATCTGTACATAAGAACTTACTTTTAATTGAATTCTATGTTAAGAAACTGGTTCCTTCACATCCTTTAAATAAGTTAAAAATATCTGCAGGACAAGAACATCACAAACTCTTAGTTACTACACAGACGGGACAGCAGTCACAAAAGCACTTCCATTTGGAAAAATATAAAGATATGAAGACACTTTCAATAAACTGCATAATGATGCTCAGTTTCTTCTGCACATTAGTGTAAAATATTACTTCAAAATAGGAAAAAGAGCTTCCTCTGGTTAGAGGAGGAACAAGGTATTCCATGGTTTAAGTGAAAAAATAAATTTGTGCTTGAAGATTCTAAACTTTTTTCCTCCCAAGGAACACAACTCTAAAACAGTATTATTAACTCCCAGTAGAAATTAAAACTTTGATCTGTACAGTGAGAGAAAGAAATTAAATTAAGAATAACATTCCTTTAGTTTCAAAATAGTCTTGTCATTTTTTCCTATTAATTTTGGTATATTTTTTTAAACTGTCAAGCCAAGAAAGTAGTTCTGAGTTCAAAGACCATATTCACAAACACAATGGCTCATTGTTTAAATGCTCATTATTTATTTGTATACTTAAAAGCACTTAAATGGTCGCATATTTGCTATTAGCTATATACCCACTTCCAAAATGCAGTCCTTCTTCACCAAAACATGTTGTGTAGGGGTACATTACTCCAGAAAAGGGAAACATAAATCAAAACTTAACAACTTTGTGACCAGCTAAAAGTGTTTCGAAGATCATAGTTTTAACAACTAATAACAGACCACTTCATTTGCCAAAGAACTTTTCCCATTTATGGCACACACATGTACATATATCTGCACATGCAAACACAAGAACACATGCATTTTATACTCCAGTTCAGATTAGGCACATGTCAATGCATTAGCAAGACCAAAATCAAAGAGCTAGACCGGTAGAGAGCAACAGCATTTATGATTAAGGGCAAGACCAAAGAGATCTCCATGACACAATGTAGCATTTTAGAGCAGTGCATCTGAACCCAGCTCTTGCAATTGACACTGTGTTCAGAAAAATAATAAATTCTACTTTAGAAAATACACTGAGGGCAAAAATATTTTGAAAATCTATTAGTTTCTAAGCAATCTAACAACAACCACTACTATGATTCTATTGTTTTAACTACATTAGCATGAAGATGTTTTGAAACTTGAAGAGAAGTAATTTTACAGCCAGTTTGCAAGGTAACACTACTTTTCTGCTTTGGATAGAAGTCATTATGAACAAGCTCTAGTGAATCTCTGGTTTTTTTTAAGTTGATATTTTTTGATGTCATTTTAATACACCATTTCAACAGCAAAGGAATGGAGGTATTTTGAGAGAAAACACCTATGTTTGAAATCCAGTAAACTAAATTGCTGTTCCAGACAGCTGTTGCCCAAGTGAATAGCAAATACTACAGTAAAGTGGGATACGACTCCTCCAAGCATGAACCAATTCAAAGTGTCTGTTAATATCTGATAGACTGCATAAGTGATTTACCTATACACCAAGTTTATATTCACAATTAACCCAGGGCTACAATTTCCATTCATTAAATTAAGTATGAAATTCAACTCCAAATGTCTTTGGCACTACCGGAAGATACAAAGATGTCTGCCTGTTAAATATTTTCAATGTTAAGCACTTACTACTTAGTGAATTTTAGCCTTTAAGACTCTTCATGTTGGATTTTGATGCTCTTTTATGCACTGCATTCTGTAGTCAAGAGAAGAATGACCATTTTATATTGCCTTCGGTTTTTAAAATTTTTCTATGATAAATTCTGCCTTCTCTTCAACTCCTTCAAGAGGAAAAAAAAAAAAGCACCTGAAATAAACATTTCAGCTATTTTAAGTTTGCACAACTGCTTTACAAATCACACAGCCTGACCTCCTTCTATAATATTACATTACAGCAAGATCTAAAATAACATTCCAGTTTGACAGCTAACCTCAGGCACCACTGGTCGAGTATCTCGCTGCTTACACTGCTGGTTGAAAAGCTGATAGGATACGCAAGACAAGCTGAGAGTTTAACTGGCAGAGCTGTTCAAATCTAAATCGTGCTATTTGAAACTTAGACCACAGGAGACAACAGTTCACTTTTTACCATGGCAGCAGAATCAACCTCTTGGCCCTGTGAAAGTCATATGAATACATTTAGCACACACAAAAAGTATCTCCCTATATTATGATCAAAGACATATTCAACACATATTTTTTATGCACATTTGATCGTCCTGTTGACAGTCCTGGAAGTTAAGTAATATGGACTGCTGCACATAGGTTTCAAACCTTGATGGAGCCCAATGGCAGGCTACTTTTGACAGTCAAATAATGACAAGCACGTTGCAGGCCAATGCCCGTCATCCATGAACATCTTGGCCTGCTCCAAGCGTTGCGCAGCAACTAAGTGGACGGTCAAAGGTTAAGTTCGCAGAAGACAGCAATGAAGGGCAACTGTCATGCACCACTGAATACTGTGAGGCAGCAAGGAGTGGTTGTCTTCTGAAGAACATGCAAAATGTTCTCATTCTGTCCAGGCAGACACAGATTTGAAGGTCCTAAATGAGACCACTGCCAATTCACCAAGAGCCAAACTGACAGCATGCCATTCAAACTGTCTCCCTTAAATTTGACTTTTTTTTTATTTTTTATTTCAAATCCCAAATGCATGCAAAGTATAACATTAAACAGAACTCCCAGCAGTTCTTTTAAGCAAACCAGATTTGGCAGGGTAGGAAGACTGAGGGGAAAGACATGTAAACTTTTTCCCTTCTCTTTAATATTTAAGAGAAGTTCACCTATTTAAAAAAAAATTCTTCTATTTTCTTGTAATGGAATTCCTTTATTTCCAAAATTACATCTGTTGTAACCATTGTTCTAAATACTGGGGTTTGTTCCAGTACTAAAAAGCAGAGTCTGACACCTTATAATTAGGTCTAATACGATCACCTGGAACTTAAATTCTACATTTCTATATTAATATCACAATAGCAGCATATATTAAAGCATGCAAATAAATACTTTGCATCAGTCCCTAAATATTCTAAGCATTTCTGTTATAAATGGTACAATAACAGCATATTCCATTTGTTTAAAAGCACTGTTTTCTGTGGAGTTACGGCTTGAACAGCATGATTAACAATGAAATTGCATTATTTTGCATAAAACATATACATCTTACTTTTAAACCATTTCCAGGAAAGATGTATATTTTTACTTACACATTTAAATTATGTGATCATATCCACGTTTGCCTCTATTAACATATAAAAGACTTCAGGAAAAATAGAAATACTTTTTTCTATTAGATAAACAGTGATGTCTCTCATCTTTCATATGAATGAATGCTTGACACTAAATTTAATCAGGTTGACAAAGGATCATATGGGTTAGCTCTTTATGCCCTTTTCATGAACAGTCCATCTCCCCTGCACTTACAGGGCCAAATATTGCCCTTTCACAAAACAGATCAACATGCAAAGTGCTTGTTTCTTTTCTTGGGTCACTGCCACCGTCCCACCTGTGACATTATTGCTTTTTACCACCTACTGTCATGATACCAATACATTAAAGACCCTAATCACAAACTGTGCTTTGCAAACTCGAGAGAAAATGAATTGTCATTATTTATGAGGAATACATTTGGACCATGAAGCGTAAAATCACGTGTCTGTCACGTACACAGACACACATACAGCACAAACTCTTTAGGTATGATCCATATTCACGTTCTACTGCACAACTCATACTATCAACACTTTTCATATCGTAGATAATGACCAATCTACTGTCCTGATCACACCGAATTACTTTCAGGAAGCCAGAACCATAAAATCATAATTCAAATTTTTTGGACTGAAGAAATTTCAAGGCTTTCCTACATAGGTAAGAGGGCCTGATCTATAGCAGAAGTTATAAATTTGGGGAGAGCTCATCAATGTCTTTAATGTCTGTGAGGGTGAGAGAAAGAAAACCACCACATTTTAATTGTTAGAAGACTTGCTTGGTTACACACTCGTTTTTTCCAGCTACTTCCTCTTTTTCTGCCCTACAGAGAGGCCCAAATCAATTCAGAAGCCCTTCTCTATTTGAGATTTCCAGATCTTAAATTCTGGGTGTTTTGACTTCACTCTTTCCTATTGCAGTGCATAATGCTCCTGCACACAAACTGCACCTCCCGACACTTCCACCGTGAGCTGAACAATGTGTGTGCACACACAGAGTAGCTACTTCAGGGAGTCAACCCCTCTCCAAATGAACTGGACTTACCTCATACACACCAGTCAGTCTCAAGGAATGTACACAGTCTATCTGATGCCTATCACATTCTATCAATTTACTCATGATAATGAGAAAGTTAAGTTTCTCTTCACTTTAAACACCATTTCCCTGATGCTTATTTGCACTGTTTATGATGATGGCCCCAAATAACTTTCTCCTACCTAACAGCATTGAACTAAATAATTTGTTATGGTTTTATTCAGTGATTAGGTACATATATAAGCACCACAGCACAGTTCAGTAATTTACTAAGTGCAGCTGTTTGCCATCCTCACACTTAGATACCAGACAATGAAGTATTTCCTTTGAGCACAAGAGCATCATTACCTGCTGCATTGACATCACTTACACTAGAAGTAAACATAGAAGAGAATCAGAAGAGAATACAAATTGTTTCCAGATCTAGAAGCTGCTGTGTAATTAATTTGCATAAACCTATCCTTTTGAACACAATCTTCAGACAGCCCTTTCCAAATACAGATGTGCGTTTCAAGAGGCCTACTGCTTTGAGACAACAGTCTTCTTGCCCAACTTGAGTGCACATTCAATATCAATAAGATTGAGCTTCTAAAGCCCTTTAAACGCTTGTGAAAATCCTACCTATTTCCATCAGAGTAAAAAAAAAAAATCCATTAAATGTGCATTTGAACATGAATTTTACCAGTTAAACTGTTAGCAGTATATCTAAGGTGTACAGGTTTTGCAAGAATAATAGCAATGCTTTCCAATACGAAAGTTGCTTGAAGTTACTGTTGACTTTTTGGAGATGAAAACTTTATCTGATCTTTACCTCCTTTTCCGCCTATAAGCACATACAGTGTAACAGTCATGACTTTTCACTGGTAAGAGCCAGCACGTGAAATTTCTGCACTTGGATGACAAAGCAGGCATGAGAAGTAGAAGGTTTTGCTCCAAGTAAAATCTGGTGCCAGTACAGAGGAGAATCTCTCTGGTAAATTACAGGCAGAAGTTACAGTAATTTTAGAATCTGTACAGAAATACACAAATCAGATTCTGAATTTAATATTATAAGATGTTTGATTTCAGTACAGTTTTAAACTTTTTAACAGAATCAGCAACATATTTTAATCAGGTGCCTTTTCAAGTATTCACTGCATGAAGTACCAGTTGCCCGAGGGTTATGAAATAATACTAAAAACTTTATAATCATTCATTGATTTAGTTTTGAGCATAGTATATCATTTGAATCCAATGGGAACATAAAGAGCTATTTGTGAGGTCAACCACAGTACAGACAGAGGCTGACATGATATCGATGGCAAGGTGGAAAGAAATTGCCAAATACAGCAGATCAATACCTCGTTTCACTGTTACACCCTTCTGGAGACATAAAATATATATCTTTACACCTACGAAAATAATAATAATGGAAGTGGGAGATAAATGCTTCCCTCAAGGTAAACTATTTGATTAGCTGAGGGCAAAGGTGATAAGAGCAGTTACACTAAAGTAACTTCACAGTCTTAAATAAAAATGGTGGGAAGAGCAGCAGATAAAAGGGAAAATGAAGCTGAAAAAGTTCTAGGAGATAAAGATGTAATTCTTTTAGAAAGTGGGGTAGCATGTAGACAAAGGCAAAAAACTGTTACGCTAAATAAGGTACAGTTTCCTCCCATGACCAGACTCCAGAAACTAAACAAGTGTTTTGAAATTACAGCATTATCATTTTCATTATCATTTAAAGCCCAAAGGCTTCAAATATGTCCTATGCTTTAAATGCCAATAAATACTTATAATCATGTTTTGCACTTCACTAGTGGACCTATCAGAATACAATAATACACAACAGTGCATTTCAGTCTCAGCCGAAGGAAAGAGGATCATTTGATATTTTAGATGCTCTTGCTACAGGTTAATTAAATAATTTAAGAAATGGATGAATTATTAACAGCATGAGAGCCCAATCCTGCTTCAGCTGAAGGCTGCTTAAGGTTGATCATCAGTTGCACTGGGAACAGAAACAAGCTTTAGGCAACCACTGTTTGACCTGTCTAGTTTTGACTACCCTGGGTGAGATGAAACTGAATCCTATTGCTACTCCAATACCTTTTAGAAACCCTGAAGTCTCTCCAAATGATACAAATTGAATCCATTAAATTATAACAAAGAAAGAAAGCAGAGGGGTAATTGGGTAAATAAAAACACTGTTCCTTTTGCCAGAGCAAAAATCTGATTGGCACAACAACAAAAATGTTCTAAAATGCATGGAACATTGTACTAGTCTTTAAAATAAGTTCTGCATCTTGTCCCACTTCTAGGACACTTTCTACCCACCACGAGCTGGCAAGATACCAATCGCTGTCCGTGGCAGGAGCCCAGAGCAGTGAGCCTAATGAAGGGTCAGGGTTAATGGAACCATTTCTTGTAGCCTTGTCCTACGAGGTATCCTGCACCCAGAACAGCCACTGTACTGCTGGATGCAACCCAGCCAAAATTCTAGTTGGCTAGAGGCTACACAAGTAAGAGACATGAGCTTCCTATCTAAACGTACAAGACTGCTAAAAAACAGATGAGGTAGAGGGACGGGAAAAGAAAAAAAGGAAAGAAAATTAAAGGGAAAGGAAAAAGGAAAAAGGAGCTGTCCCATATTTGGATACGGAACAAGAACAGCTCTCCATACCACTGTCTGACGTAGAGGATCACTAAGATCAAAGTAAACTGAAGAGCTTCAGACCCCTGGTATTGGACATCTCTTATACTACTCTCATACACAATACCCTCACAGGCCACAATCCACCAAACATGAATTACTGCTTTGACTAGCCATTCTCCTCACATCCTTAGCTCCAAGATTCAAAGATTCCAATATGTGAAGCACAGATCTGTTCTTATTTACAGCAAAAACAAGTGACTGAATGTAAAACATGTTTAATAAATCTGCAGAGCCTAAAGTACCAATATAATTCCAAGCAGAAAGATAGACATGCACTTCTTAATTAAGTGGGTGATGTTCTAGTTAAAACAAAAAGACAACCCTGGGCCATAGCTAAGATTAAGCATGTGCTCTTGCAAAGAAGCTCCACTATTATCAGTGTAAAGGCTTTAAATCACAAAAAATAAACCATCTAATAGTCTGTATTCAATAGTAAGTAGAAAGTCAGGACACAGACTGATTTGGATTAACGCATTTTCAGTTATAACAAGTAATTTTACAGAGGATTAGTATCTTGATGGTCTGATCAATACTAGGCACTGCTGCTATTACAGATGAAGAGAAAATTACCCCTCCAGTAATAAAGTGTGTATGTCTTGGTTCTCCTTCATTTGCCGAGTCCATTACTGTAATGGTTCCAGCATTAGCAGCTGAGGCAATTTAAACAGCAGGAATGTGATGAATTTAAAAGCAAGAAACATTTGCCACTCATTCCTTCTTGTATTTTATTCTGAATATGCAAGGCTTCTACCTGACCATTTCCAATATACAAATCATGTGTTATGTGACTATCAACACTATTTCTTAATTATTGTCTCATTAATAATGGGAAGGGCCAATAATGTGATTACCACAAAAATTGCTACTGGCATATTGGCTGCTGATTCTGCTAAAACCTGCACACCATTTACCTAAGCAGAAATATGACATGACAAGAAGCTTATTTAACTGTATCTAAGATGTTCCATTAACTTTAATTTTCCTAAATACAACTTCTAAAAGAACCCATTTAATCTGTCAATTCGAAATTATTTTTTGGGGTCTTTTTAAGAGGTAGAACAATAAAACAAAAAAAGAAATCAACATAATATTTGAACCAACTATTATAAGAGAATGTTAAAGTTTATATACCTTATTGTATGGTATGGGTTACATTTTTCAGCAAGTTAATCCTAAAACCATTCCCTTATCACATTCTGAGAATACTTGCCTAATTCTCCCTGAGCAGAATATGTTGAAGCAACCTATTTTTTCTTGTAAATACATATTATTTTTCAGGCAGCAAAAATTAGAAGGATGTACAAAATAAGACTTTCCTTGAAATCTCAGCAAAAACACTGTATATGCCTTTTTCATTCCTGTAAATAAAATACATACAAAGCTTTGTGTTATTTAAAGCTTTATATTTCCTTGCCACTTTGTCTAACATGTCTCACAAATGTGACACTGCATATGAATAACTTTGTAAAAGCCCTTGTGAATATTCAGATATGTGCATATTGATGCATTTATTATTTGTACAGCAATAACTTTACTGGATTGGGGTCCCAGCTGTGTTGGGAGCTGTACAAACATAACAGTAATGTCTGTGAAATACATTCTCTGCAGTCAGTTCTGGTTCCACTGTGAATTAGCATAAACAGCTACATAAGGTAACTGTGAACTGGGCTTAGTGGCCTGTTCCAAAGACCCATCAAGGTAATACTTTGACAGAAAATGATACTCCAGACTAATTGAGTATCTTCTCTTTCAAATGGCAACGACTTAGGGCCTTAATATGCAAAGAGGGGCAAAAGGAAGCACATACAGGAAGTCAGCAGAGCTTGGCCTCTCTCACACTGAAACTCACTTAAAAAAAACCACTTTGGCTAAGTAAGTCTTGAGAACAGTCTTACATTAAAGATTAACTTTTTTAACTCGCCTGTGAATAACAATCAAGGTAATAAACATTCTAAAAGCAAAACAGCTTTCTTCCCAAGTTTAAAGGAGAAAATAGTCTACTTAAATTACTAAATGGGAGATTTATGTTTGGTCTTAGTTTTCACGGTACCTTTTCTACACCCAGTAAAAAAGTGACCAACTCTGGCCAACGGTATATAGAAAAAAAATAATAACTATAAACTGTATTAATTAAAGCTGAATTTAAGTTAAAACAAACAACCATGAACAAACCCCAATGGACTATTTCATAAAAATGCCTTTCCAGCTAATGAGGAACATCTACTCTAACAGCTCTGGTTTTATGCACAGAAGTAATATTTGCTATGGGGAAGACCAGGGAAGCTGACGGCATGCAACAGCTCTAAAGGTGTCTTTAGAAACTTCAGAGTAATTGTGCTTTGCTGTCTACTTAAGACTCAGAGAAATATTATACAGGACATTTGCATCCCCAACATGGTGCTTAGGACAGATGGCTGGCTATGTTCCCCGTTTTTTTAAACCCTCTTCCCAAGAATGAATTTACATCCTCCCCCCATTGGGCTTGAAACACCAAATACTAGCATAAACAACTTCATTTCTGCTATACATTTAATTTGAACCCAATTGAGTGATCTGCAAAGTGGAAATTGCTGTATGGCAGCTCTGCACTCTAAAGAACTTCTACCACATGTACTTGGAACAGAAACATTCTTCTATAACAACATAAATCAAAACTTGCTATACACATGAAAATGTGTGAGAGAGAATAGTTTATCATATATAAGAAACATACTGCATAATTACAAAGCAAAAGCCAATCACTGGGATTCTGATAGACAGCATTTAACTGTACACAATTATAGCAAAACAAGAACTTTTATTTGGGATTTAATTCTGAAAAACAAAAGACATTGGCAGGAGATACATAATCCAAACCAACTTCTCTATCCAACCACTTCCCTCTCATTAGTAGGCCTCATAAATCTTATTCTCCAGAAGAGGTTGGGTTAACCTCACTAATATCTGGTTTGCTACAAAATATTTTAATCAGTACCTAAATGGAAGCCTTGGCAGAACTACTACAGTAAAGTCACTACGCTCCCATGAAAAAAAAAAAAGCATACATTCCTTCCTGTACATACAACCCCCTCCTCTTCCCATTGCTGCTTTCCCCTTTGGCAGCCATTATGCCGAGATGTTCAACAGGCTCACTTTGTTTCACTCTCAATATACTCAAAGCTCCTCTCAAGTAGTACCCAAAATACAACAGCCCCCTAAGGCATCCTATAAGAATTGATACCTTTAAATTATCTGTAAGAACCTCTTGTTAATTTTTATCCTTTTCTTATTTGTGCACCTGTAGCATCTACACCTATTTAAGGCAGGACTCTTTCACTGTAGCATAGAGTTTTTATTATACATTGTTCCTGACACCTCTTTATGTGCCTTGTCCTCATACAACCTTTGATAGTGTAGTTCACAGCACCATCCTCTTACTCCCTCCACATATCCTTGAATCTTTACCCTTATCATACCAAGGCCAATTACTCTCCTAATGCAAACCATTCCCAAATACATTTGAGACCTATCGAAAAGACAGAGGCCCTTGGATGAACAGCACAAATGTACAGGCTAAAATAAGTATGGGGTGAAGTTTTCTCTGCAATATGTTTACATTGGATTGGATGGTATATCTGCATATGTTTTGACATCTATGGAAAGGGCAGAATACAAATGAAAGTCTGAAGTTGCTGTCCTTCAGCAACGTGGCAGAAAGACTAATTACAAAATGGCCACGTAGTCCTTAAAGAGTTGTTGAGAATCTTAGTACTGCAAACAGGCTCGAAAGTTTTATACTAAAATAGTAGAAAAGTTACATCAGATGTGTTCCCTGCCACTAAAATGAAATAACACTTAATGCTGAATAGCAAATTAATAGCAATACCAAAGCCACCCTGTTCAGGTGTATGTGATTACCATTTTTGAAAGCTCTTTCTAAATTTATAATGGAATTAACCTCCCTTTCATTAACAGCACTAATACCAGCATTGTGCTTTTAGTCACTTTCTGCTTCTCAGTACTACTATTTGTAAACAAAATCAGGAAAGATACAACAACCATCAAGAGTTGCAGTCAAATATTGTACAATGTGGTAAAACAAGCCCTTCAAAGGCACCTGAAACAGCAAAACATTCAGCACTGCTGTTTGCTTTCACAAACAGTGTAATAACATCTTCAGTGTTAGCATATAACAGCATTGCATCTAAATACATGAACAAGAAAACAAACATTATAAAGCTCGGATGGTAGACGAGACTTAAAAATGTTTATTTAGGTCAGGCATGGTGTAGAGTAGTTTCAAATTTAAAAATAAAAGCGCGGTTACATAGTGCATCACCTCACTGTGAGCGTTTTGACAAAAACTTCTCTACTTTTTTTTTCTTTTTCATAAACCACAGAACTCTCTTTAAATACCTTGCCCAGGTGGCATGAGCCTTTACCACTAGCTACTGCTGAAGCTGTCCTAGGTGCCCTCTCTTTCAAGGCAGGGGGGGAAATCCAGGATTCCCAGGTCAGGCAGCGCCGCCCTGCCCTG
>VYXB01002919.1:274-12102 GCA_013397135.1 Pachyramphus minor
CCCCCCTGCCCGGGGGGCTCGCCCTCGGGGGCCCCGCCGGCCTCGACGAGGAGGGGCCGGCTGAGGTGCGCCGCGGGAGGGGGCGGGGGTGCCGCCCGGGGCCTGCTGGGGGGTCGGTGAGGGGTCGGAGTGGGGCGGTGAAGGGGATAGAGGGGCTGTGAGGGGGCTGAGGGCGACGAGGGGGACAGAGGAGGCCTGAGGGGCTTGAGGTGGGCCGAGGGCTTGGGGGGTCGTGAGGGGGTGGTGCATGCTGGGAGGGGGGTTTTTTGGGGTGGAGACCCTTGGGGGGACAGTGCCCTGGGGGGACCGGAGTGGCCCCTTGCTCTGGAGCTGGAATGGGGGCACAGAGGGGGTGCTCCCCCCCACGCCCAGGGTGTCTCTGTGGGGTTGGTGAGGCTCAGACCTGCTACGGGGTCGCTGGCGGGGAGGGCTCCACATCCCCAGGCTGATGGGGACGGGGGCACTGGGGTGGGCAGTGGGATGTCGCCGGTGAGGGGCCTCCAGCTGCAGCAGTGCAGGGTCACAGCACCTAAGAAAGGGAGCTTGTAGCCCAGAGGAGGTTGGTTGGGGTCTGGCAGGAGACAGGGAGTGCTGGGGGCTTGTTCAGGGTCTTTCACTTCTCTGTGGTCTGGAGGATGTTGTGAGAAGGTTGGTGGCACCCAAACCATAAAACACGGAACTCAGAGAGCTGGGATGGCACACACAGCAGCTTGGGAAGTTTGTGTCAGCTCCTGTGTACCTGACCCAGTCAGGGGTATCCCTGTGAAGTGCGAGGGGACAAGGACCTTTTATAGTCACTGTTGTCTTTGTACGGAACACTCTGCTGGGTGAAATGCGTCACTCCTTTCTTGTGACTGTAGGGAAACCGAGGCACAGGCTGCTGAAGGAGTTTGCCCAAGGTCAGGCACAGAGCAGGTATCAAGGAGGACCCAGGCTACTGAAAGATGTTGCTACCACCTTCAAACAAAGCTCCTGGTCTCTGTGTTGCTTATTTAGATTTATTTATTTATTGGTTACTGCCCAGACTATGTCCAGGCCCACTGTGTCTGGATGGACCAGTGGCTGAAGCCTCCTGTTGTAGAGGGTTATCCCATGGTCAGCAGGTTTAGAAAGTTTTCCTTGAGAGCAAAGAGGTGAGAAGGTGAACTGGCAAGGTCTCTAAAGTGACACCACTCACTCAGCAGTTAATTCCCAGCTTCAGGAGCTCTTGGGCCACGGGGAACAGCCATGAGCAGCTTCGTGTGCTGCCATACACCCATCACTGACACAGAACCAGGGGATAAATGTGGCAGCAGAGTTGCCCATGATCCAGAGGCACTGCAAGCATGAGAGCAGACTGATCTGGCACCAAGGAGTGCCCAACTGCTCCTTTCCCTTTTCTGTGACCTTGATCAAATTACTTCACCTGTCCTGTCTTCCCTTTTCCTCTGCACCATCCTGTACTGCTTTTCTCTGCTCCTGCCTTGTGCAGCCTCCTGAGTTGGATTGTTCTGCCTTGGTCCTTGCCTGAATTCCCCACGTTTTGTCCCAAAACTGAGCTGGGCAGCTGACAGGTTTGGCCATGGGTCCCCATGCCTGGAAGGGGAATTGTTTACCCCTAGCAGCACTGACTCCAGGGCCTGGGAATTGATGAGCCTCTTTGGAGAAGGCAAGAACAATGCTGAATTTTACAGACAGCCCAAACCCATTAGCAGGCTGGAAAAAGTCCAATTAACCTTTATTTCTTGTAAAATGGCAGGTTTCTGTGCCCTCCTGCAGCTTCTGATTTTGGCCAGACCTGGAGGAGTCATCATTCCCCTAAGGGCATTTCTGGTAAAGCCAGAGGAACACTCCCAGGAGAGTCTGACCTTGTGGGCCTAGAAGGATTTGGGGAAGTTTGGGATCTCTTAATTGCCAGAGTAAATGGCTCCTTCCCACTAATGGACACAGTTCCTCCCCACCTCAAATGGACTGTGACTGGCTATGGGGAGAGAAAGGGAGACTTGAGTTCTGGAGCCACTGTGGAGCTGGCTGTGCTGCTTGGATATATCCCTTTTCTTCCCAAGCCTGATTTTGGGGTCCTGCAGGCTCCCTTTATTCACCAAGCAGATGCTTTATGGTGTGCAGACCAGGAGTAGCTGGATCTGTCTCCATCCACCCAGGTCAGCACTGAGTTTCCTACCTCCAGGAAACCAAATAATCTTGTTCCACTGGGATCAAACGCCATAATCCCTGTCCAGACTGACTGATGGGAGAGGAAATTCCCATTCCTGCTGTGGACAGCATGTGCCTGTCCCCACAGAGGTGGGAGCCCAAGGGACCAGGGCAATCATTCCTCTCTCATGGTGACACCAACAGCTCCTGAGCGAGTGCATGAACTTCCTGGAGCACTTGGTCCACAGTGGAGTTGGCATCAGGAAAACCCAAACCATCAAGTGTCCTTGTGGGTGGAGAAGAGGCTCTGTCACTGGGGTGAAGTGTTTTAGCCCTGTCATATCTCCCCCCCCCTCATCTCCATTGTCCTTCCTGGCAGGAGGTGGCATCTCTCTGGGGCCTGTGTGTTGGTGTCCACTGTGTGCTGTGGCTGCCAGAGAAGCTTCCTGTAAAATGTCTTTTCTTCTACAGAAGCAATTCCTTGATTTTTTTCTTTTGTTTTTAGGGGGCTGACTCCAGCCATTTTAGTTCTGGATTCTTCTGGTGACTTTGGAAAGTTTTGGTGCTGGTTTTGTCTGATGAGTGCTCGTGTGTGGTAGACACTGGAGTCAGACAACCAGAAAGGGAATCCTGCAGGGCACCAGGTGCTGTTAGCTCTGCTCCTCACAGTGGCAGAGCTTGGACCTATGCTGGGGATTGGGTGCAGGTAGATACCTGACCCACAGCTCTGTGACACTGTGGGTGGCAGTGTCACATTGGGGGAGGCAGGACAGGGTAAGTCTCTCAAGTAGCAAGTGAACAGGATAAGAGGAAACAGCCTCAAGTTGTGCCAGGGGAGGTTTAGGTTGGATATTAGGAAAAATTTCTTCACCAAAAACGTTGTCAAGCCCTGGAGCAGGCTGGGTGAGGAAGTGATGGAGTCAGTCTCTGGAGGTATCTAAAATATGTGTAGATGTGGCACTGGGGGACATGTTTTAATGGTGGCTTTGGCAGTGCTTTAGCAGTTAAATGATCTTAGAGGGCTTTTTCAACCTAAACAATTCTGTGATTTTAAGTGACCTCTGGCTGGTGCCTGGAGTCATCTTTGTGTGTCAGGAGGAGGAGATGGGGATGGGGAGCCTCACTGAATGTCCAACACATGAGTCCTAAATACAGCAGAGCAATGTGGCCAGAGCTGTTCCCTGCTAGGCTGGGGTGGAGGGATTACTCTGCTGTGGTGC
Source organism: Pachyramphus minor (assembly GCA_013397135.1). NCBI lineage: Eukaryota > Metazoa > Chordata > Aves > Passeriformes > Tyrannidae > Pachyramphus > Pachyramphus minor. The sequence continues at coordinate 3,628 of VYXB01002919.1, forward strand.
AGTAATTAGAAACCCTTGAGTTCGTTAGCTGTCCGCTCCGGAAAAGCTGGCGATGCTTTTAACAACTTCCCTACTGGGAAAGGCAGCCAGCCATGCTTGTGAGCTGGGAACAGGGCTTCTTCCAGGGGAGTGAGCAGGACTGTAACCAGGGGTGGGCATCAAATGGGGGGAAGCCCTGGAGTCAGATGTGTTGGGGAATGTAGGATGCAACTGGGACCAGTGAGTTTTTTCCTGTAGGAATGGGGCTGAGCCCACGGAAGAGAGTTGCTCCTCGCTTGTAGCCTCCTGACTGCCTGTTCCTGTTGTGCTTGGTGGGGAAAACAGGTTTATAGCTGTGGAACAGATGGTCCTGTGTGGTGACCAATGAAGGGTTTGCTGCCTGTCTGGGTGGGAGCGGACTCGGCTCATCCACGCTGAACCAACCCCTCAGGATTTAAACAGTGGTTTGGCCATGGTTTGAAGGCTGTGCCACCACCATAAGGGTAATTCAGGGACTGTGGAGCAGGCAGATCATATCAGATGCTTTCCAGTCTTTCCACTGTGTGCTCTCTGCTGGCTGTGACCTTCCCAGGAGCTACACCCATAGAGTTCCTTGTGCTGGAGGCTAGTTTAGTCCTGCTGTCCTTGTGAGGCATCTGCCCATCCTTGTGAGATGCTGCTGCCCAGGAATACCCCTGGGTGTGCCTCGCAGCCCCCTGCAGTGCCTGGCACAGTGACTGGGCAGTCAGGGTTTGGGACTGCTGTGGAGGCCTGGGAGGCCTGGCTGGAGCCTGTGGCTGCCTGCCTGTCATCTGGGAGTGCCTGCAGTGGGAGCAAACAGCCCCAGCCCCACACGTACCACTTGCTGGGAAACTTCTTTCCCACGAGCATGGCATCCAAACTTTCCAGCTCCCTGTCTCCCCAAGGCTGGCTCATAAGCCAGCCTGGCAGAGGTAACGAAGCATAATTAATTACACATCCGCTTGGCTCCATGGGAGGGTTTGTAACTGGATTTCTAGGGAAGGTGGTGATGGCAGTGCCTGCCCCAGCCCAGTGCAGGGAGGTGGGCCCCAGGGATGGGAGTGTGGGCAGGACTCCATTGATGCCTCTCTGGTGCTTTCAGCCCAGCTGTGGCTGCCTGGGACACTGGCTGTGCTGGGCTTGGGCTCACAGCGTGGTCATGGCAGGGAAGAGCTGGTTCATTTTCCTCCTGGTAAAATAACCACCGGCTGCTGGTGCAGCCCAGTGCTTCTCTCCACTGTCAGGGATGCCTCTGCGTGGGCAGGACCCTGGAGGGTGGCTGGTGCAGGCACAACCCACCATGGCAGTTTAGTCTGCAGCAAGCCCAGCCACAGAGAGCAAGACCCTCTGTGTGTGTGAGGTGCTGTGATGATGGGGTGTGCAAACTGAAGTCTCCCTTGCTGGCATATAGGGGCCTGTCCCTGTGACTGGGGCATAGGACCATGCAGGAGGGTGCTGTGGGTCTTAAGCTGGGGTTTTAGGAGGCTGTGCAATGTCCTTTGCTGCACAGTGGTTGCTCCTGGAGCACTTGCCATGCTGCAGCACTGAGCTCTGTGGGGAGTGGGAAAAGGGATGCTCCAAGGAGCATGTTGGCAGAGCCAGTGGGAAGCAGGCCCGAGTTAATGCTGTCTGTCCTCTCTTCTGCATCCACATGGAACCGCAACAGGAGCGGCAGAAAAAAGCCGGGTTTCCCGAGAGCAGCGATGGCTCCAAGGACTCGGACAGCTCTGCCGGGCGCCGGGGCAGCGCTGGCCGGAAGCACGGGCGGTGGCGGAGCCGGCCGGACAGCCCCGGGGCACTGGTGTCCAAGGTGGTGAGAGCCGTCACTGCCAGACACAGGCCGGGATGGAGGCTGCCGGCCGCGCCGGACTCCTCCAGCCGCAGGAACCTGACGGAGCTGCGCAGGGAGGCCCAGCTGACCGTCCTCCAGCAGGGCGACACGGGCAGCGTGGAGGGGGCTCCCCAGCCCACTGAGAACAGCTTCACCCCCAAGTGCGAAATCACGGGCAAAGACGCCCTGTCGGCGCTGGCCCGGGCCAGCACCAAGCAGTGCCAACAGGAGATCGCCAACGTGGTGTGTCTGCACCGGGCCGGCAGCCTCATGCCCCAGTCCGTGCCTCGCCACTGCCAGCTCTCAGGTGAGTCCTGCTGGGGTGCTCCTGGGCATCGGGAATATCCCAGGCGCGTGGGCCACCTTCCTTATGTTACCACACTGACCCACCTGGCAGCAAGCAGCCTCAATCTGTCACTGATTCGCAGATTACTGCTGCCTCTGTAATCCAATCAAAGCTGTGCCAGCCTGCTTTAAGCTGGCCTGTTCATCCCAGCCTGTAGTGCTGCAGGGGTCAGAGCACTGCCCAGCTGCATCTTCTGTTTTGAGGGGGCAGAGAAGGACAGCCCCTTCCTCAAAGTGCCCCTGTCAGCGTAAGGCAAGGCGAGGGGTGTGCCACCGTTCACTGCCACTGCAGCCACTTTGGGGTTTGCTTGAGGCCTTGTGCTTCTCTGCTCTCCCCTGGCCTTGCTCAGGAAGTCTGGGTGGTGGATGCCAAGGCTGGGGGTGGCTGACAGCCCTGTCCCTCCCCATACAGGCAAGGTGAGCCCTGTCATCCAGTGGGACGAGAGCCGGCTGCAGCAGGTGCCCCCCAGCCAGCCCGTGCGCATCGCCTACATGCTGGTCGTGCACGGCAGGGCCATCCGCCAGCTCAAGCGGCTCATCAAGGCCGTGTACCACCAGCAGCACTTCTTCTACATCCATGTCGACAAGGTGTGTGCTGGGGGAAGGGGGGGTGCTTACAGTGCTGCATCGGTCACTGGGACAGGGAGCAGAGATGGGTGGAAATGGCTGGATAGGGTTTGTCCTCCCTGCTGTGGAACAGTGACCCTCCTGCCTCTATTTCTGCAACCCCCCAGAAGCAGGATCTATCCCCCCTGCCCAGAGCAGTCTTATCGCTCCCCTTCACGTGGAGGGCTGTCCCTGGGCTAGTGGCAAGGAGGGCAGGGCTCCAGGAGGAGGAGCTCCCTGCTGAGGGTGAGCCCTGTTCCCTGGCAGCGCTCCAACTACCTCCATCGCGAGGCCGTGGAGCTGGCCCGGCACTACCCCAACATCCGTGTGACACCCTGGCGCATGGTGACCATCTGGGGAGGTGCCAGCCTGCTGAAGATGTACCTGCGTAGCATGAAGGACCTGCTGGAACTGTCCGAATGGCCCTGGGACTTCTTCATCAACCTGAGTGCCACCGACTACCCCACAAGGTGAGGACCTTGCTGGGGCAGGGGAGGAGGATGGTGGTGTTTGGGCAGCAGCCTTGGGAGGGGCAGGGAGGAGCAGGGAGCTGAGGAAGATGGGGTTGGAGATTGCACCCACGTGCTGGTGATGATGCTCCAGGGCCAGGCTGGTCCCATCTCTGCAGAGGAGCCCAGCCAGTACCTTGGAGGCTGTTTTTTCCTGTGGTCTGGGTATTACAGGGTACACAGATTTGAGGCGCCAGACGGCAGAGACACCACGTCTGTGTCTCCCCAGTGACATGACAAGGGTTTGAGTCAGCACCCACCAAACAGCTTTAGGCTCCTTGTGTCTGATGGCTCTTGCATTAGGAATGTTTACATGGCTGCTTACCCCAGGGGCATTAATGATTCCTAATTTGCACCTCAGGACCAATGAGGAGCTGGTGATGTTCCTGTCCAAATACCGAGATAAGAACTTCCTGAAGTCTCATGGCCGAGACAATGCCAGGTAATCCCAGCTCAGGGCAGAGTTGAGCTGAAGGAACAGATAAAGGAGGGATTTCAGAAACAGCTGGGCAGTGGGGGATGTTCTGCATGTAGCTGCACTTAGCGAAGTGGTTGACAGTCCTAACTCCTCCTCCTCATCCACGTGGGCAGGTTTATCAAGAAGCAGGGCCTGGACCGCTTGTTCCACGAGTGTGACTCCCACATGTGGCGGCTGGGCGAGCGCCACATTCCCGAGGGCATCGTGGTGGACGGGGGCTCTGACTGGTTCTCGCTGACGCGCAGCTTCGTGGAGTACGTGGTCTATGCTGACGACCAGCTCGTGTCCCAGCTGCGCCAGTTCTACACCTACACTCTCCTGCCAGCTGAGGTGGGTGCTGCCTGCGGGGCACGGGCTGGCTTTGCTTACCACTTCATCCCTGGGTAGCTGCAAAGGGTGTTGCTGGTCCTGCTTTGTGCCTCCCCTTGTCCAGACATGACAGATATGAGAGAGGAACAGACAGGCCAAGGGTCGTGTTAATGTCCAGCCCTGCCTTAGGTCCAGATGTCCCTCTGGGCCAGATAAGGACTGGTGTGGGTGCACAACCTGGTGCTTTACATGTTGCCTTGTGCTGAGAACAGGGATAAGCTTCTGTTCAGGAGCAGTTGAGGTCTGTCCTGTTCCTCTATGGGTGGGAGTCTCCATTAACCACCCATCCTCCATCCCCACTGGGTGTTCTGTCCCTTCTCTGCCATGCACAGTCCTTCTTCCACACGGTCCTGGAGAACAGCCATGCCTGCGAGACGCTGGTCGATAACAACCTCCGAGTGACCAACTGGAACCGGAAGCTGGGCTGTAAGTGCCAATATAAACACATAGTCGACTGGTGCGGGTGCTCCCCAAATGACTTCAAACCCCAGGACTTCCTCCGGCTACAGGTGAAAAAGATCCTCCTTTCTACTCCTGCTCTCTCCCCTGCTCCCTGTCTCTCTCCTCTCTGAGCTGCCCTGCAGGCACTCTGGACTGCAGTGCCAGCTGCTGTGCATGTCCCCATGAGCTGCACCCCAGCCCTGCAAGGGACCAGTTGGCTCCCCAGCTGCTGTAGGGCTCAGTGTTTACATGTCTGTAAACACTCAGGCAGCAGGGTGGTTGTCCTGCCCTGCAGCCAGGCTTCTGCTTGCAGCACTGTTCCTCTTCCCAGACTTTCTCTCCTTTTTTCCTGCTCTTTCCCTTCAATCCTGTCACTTGGGGTAAAACCCCTTTGGAGTGCTTGTGCTTTTGGCAGGACAAAATGCCTTGTGACAAACTGTCTCCCATGCTCTTGGTTCATGGGGATGTAGACTGAACACGGGAGGTTTGGGGGAGGTAGACCCAGCTCTGAAAAGAGCAGTTGGCAGGATTTTCCATCAGTCTTGGGCTTGCAGAGCCCAGAGCAGAGCCCTGATCCTGCAGGCTGTGCCATACGGCCAGGCCTTGTGCAGGGTTGTGGCTCTGCAGCAGCTCTGTGTGGTGGAGACCCATCAGAATAGAGATTGCAGCAAAGGAGCTGCATGACACATGGCTGCTTCTGAGCACAGAAAGGAGGAGGCAGTGGGAGAGATGGGAACCCATCTGCATTACCAGTAAGCATTCGATGTGCTCCCACTGATCCTGTCACAGAGAATCCCACGTACAGGCTGGCTGTGCTGTGCTGCTCCTTAGCCTGTGCCCTCAAAGGGGACAGGATGTGTCCCAGTGTTCCTTCCTGCTGGGGTGGGAGGGCAGAGCGAGCGAAGCCAACACCGTTAGAAATGCCTGTGCTCTTCCAGCAACTCTCCAGACCCACCTTCTTCGCCCGCAAGTTTGAGTCAACAGTGAATCAGGAGGTGCTGGAGATCTTGGACACGCACCTCTACGGCAGCTACCCCCCCAACACACCGGCCCTCAAGGCGTACTGGGAGAACGTCTACGACCGCGTGGATGGGCTCAGCGGGCTCAGCGATGTCACCCTCACCTTCTACACGGCCTTCTCCAGGCTGGGTCTCCACAAAGCCGCGTCCACGCCGGCGGTGAAGGCTGACAAGCTCTGCAGGTGGGGTGTTTGCTGTAGGGCTCTATCCAGGCTCCAAGTGGCAGCCTTCACCTTCTGCTGGCAGGATGCCAATGCTAAGATGTGCAACCTCTCTCTCTCTCTGTCTCTTATCCAGATTTGAACCCCGGGGCTTCCCCTCCAGTGTGCACTTATATTTCTATGACGACCGTTTCCAGGGTTACCTGGTGATGCAGGAAGTGCAGAATTTGGCAACTGGGCAGGCAGAGTCCCTGGAGGTGTGGATGATGCCCCAAGGAGCTCTGAAGCTGTCAGGTCACGGAGGGCAGGCAAACCGCTTGCAAAACCTTGAGGTAAATGAGGTACTCTCCTCCCTGGGTCTCCTACTCTGTGCTGCCCTTCCTCCTCTCCCCCACCTGCCCCACGCCGTGGGGACAGAGGGACACAGTGCTGCCACTGTGTATGAGGGCAAACCTTTGTCTGAGAGTTTGGTTTCTCTGTGTGTGGCATGTGGAGCTGATTGGTGGGGAACAGGCCTACAGAGGATCTTTTAGGGGGAGCTGAGGCCATGGTGCCCAGCGCCTGCAACTGCAGGAGGCCTCCCAGGGCTGGATTAGTGCTGGCATGGTGCAGGCACATGAGCCATGGAGGGTGGGCTGTCCATTGATTTGGGCTCCCAGGTTTATGCCTTCCCTAGTTTGGGGAGATGAAACACAAAACCTCAGCTGATAAAAAAACCTCTTCCTGCCCAGTATCCCACTGTTTTTGCCTCCTGTCCCTCCAGGTGGGCACAGAGTGGGATCCCAAGGAAAGACTGTTCCGCAATTTTGGAGGCCTGATGGGGCCTTTTGACGAGCCAGTGGCCATGCAAAAGTGGTCACGGGGCCCCAACCTGACAGCCACGGTGGTGTGGATCGACCCCACCTACGTCATTGCCGCCTCCTACGACATCACGGTGGATGCTGAGGCAGAGTTCACCCAGTACAAGCCCCCCCTCAACCACCCTCTGCGCCCCGGCATCTGGACCATCCGCCTCCTCCAGTTCTGGGAGCCCCTGGGGGAGAACCAGTTCCTGGTGGTGCCCCAGACCTTCAACCGCAAGCAGCCTCTCAGGAAAGGTGAGGATGCTCTGGAGCTTGGGGCTGGACAGGAGGGTTTCCCTGTGGGCCTTCCAAGGTGCATTCCCCTGTGCTGGCCTCTGGGCTGCAACTGGTGATAGGGAGGGAGCCATTTCTGCTGGTGTCCCCTTGCCCACGTGAATCCTTAAACTGGTCCTTTGGGCAGCTGTGGAAGGCTCATTGGCAGGTCAGTCACATCCTTCCTGCGGCAGCATCCCAGTCCTTAGGGTGGAAGGAAGCTGGGATTAGAAAGGGTTGAGGTGGTGTGCCCCACTGGAGTGGGAGGTAGGACCTGCAGTGATGTTGCTGCGCTGCTGATCCCCTCTCTCTTCTCTCCCTGTCCTGCCCAGATGACAGCAACTGGCTGCATGGTGGGCCCCCCCGCAACGAGTACATGGATCAGAACTTCCAGGGCCTGGGGGGGATCCTCAACCTGCCACGCTCCGAGGCGGCAGAGGAGGATGCGGCGCGGAAGGCACAGCTGACGGGCAAGGCCCTGGAGGACTGGGCAGACGCTGCCATCAGCACCTTCTGGGCTGTGGCAAATGTCTGTGTCAGCAGCCCCTCTGCCTGCACCTCCCTGGAGACCTGCAGCAAAACCTCCTGGAGCTCCCTCTCCCCGGACCCCAAATCGGAACTGGGGCCCGTCAAACCCGACGGGCGGCTGAGGTAGCAGGAGCAGCTGGGGGGGCGGCCTTGGGAGCGAGGAGCATCCTCCGTCTCTGGCGTGGGGTGTCTCCGGACCACATCACCCTGTGCCATTTGCACTGTTGTCACTCAAGGAAGAGAGAATGGGAACCTTCAGGCAGGGGAAAACCTTCTCCTCTTGGGGTGTTTTGGGCAGAGGGAGAGGCATGAGGTGGATCTTGCCCACTTCCCCAGGAACGGGCCCTTGCTGGCCAGGGAGAGCGTGCCAGGGTGCTTATCCCTGCGGGGACACGTCTGGAGCCTGGGAAGAGCTGTGTGATTGTTACTCCAGGCCTTGGAGCCTCAGGAAAGGGTGATGTGGGAGGGAGGGAGGGACAGCTGGTGGGTGGGCAGGCTTGGGACCAACTCAGCACTCTGCCTAGCCCTGGGCTGGAGCTCAGCAGGATCAGGCCGTTGCTGCTGGCTGCCTCCCCAGGGGGCTGATAAGGAACTGGGGACAGGCAGAAGCAGAATGGGTCAAAGCTTGCTGTGTGCACAGAGCTGCTGCTGGCCCAGGGTTTGCATCTCATCCCCTCCACCCCAGCCCTTTAGTTTGTATTTTTATAAATATATATATAGAAATATATATGATGCAAAGTGCAATAGAGACGAGGGCCCGTGTTGGCCGGGAAATCCTTGTGTCTCCATCTTCCCTCAGACTGTAACATACCATGTTCTCTTGGGTGTCCTGGTGCTACAGGACAGGGTGCTGGGCCGTTTACATATTTTTTTATTATTATTAATTATTATTGTTTTGCTGTTTGCCCATTTCCTGCTGGGGGCTGCTGGGGACCCACAGCCTGCTGCCCTGGGTCAGGGTTGCCCCAGGCTGTGGGGTGCTGTCTGTCCCATGGGGCAGCTGCCCGACTGTGCCAAATGTCTGGAGCCCTGATGTGTTTGTTNCCATTTCCTGCTGGGGGCTGCTGGGGACC